>JALLAP010001194.1:0-17973 GCA_036939355.1 Thalassiosira profunda | reverse complement strand
TACTGGCGCGCAGGTGGTTCATGCTTGTGCTGTGGGGGCTCTGTGGAGATTCTTTTGGGGAGTGTGTTTCGACCATAGGAGGGAGAGCGTCCGAAGAAGTATCTTCAGACTAGGAGAGAGCAGCCCTGTGGGAGTTCTGCTGGTGGCGTGGATATTCTGACAATGGTGCTCTATCATCTGGGCGCTGTTGGTCTCTACGCATTGGCGGTTGTGCATCAACCTATCTTCTATTAATTGACACTGTCGAGTTCAAGCTGGTAGATCAAACCGCGTCTCCTCGCTGAACTCGAATTCGCCGCCTTGGGCCAGCGTCGTGCCGTCGCTCGTGATGCGGTACTCGCCCTCGCCGTCTGTACAGCACAGACCGTCGCCGGCACTGTCGTAGATGATGAATTTGTAGCTGCCTTCCTCCAGACAAAGCTGTTGAATGTATCGCTCGTTGGCCAACGACTCATCAAATGGAAAGAATGTGTCCACTGAAGTTTCCTCTGTCCCCTCCACAAGCGAGAGGACGTATCCCGATCCGAGAGGAGAGCCATCAAACAGAATGTTGATTTCGACAGGATGTTGTCCACCCTCACATGCTGGTGCCGGCGGTGGCGTTGTCAGTGGTGGTGGCGGCGGCGCAGCTTGCTTTGTTGGACTGGAGGTGACTGGTTTTGGGGTCGGCGGCGGCGGTGGCGTGGCTTTGGACGTCGGCTGCATTGTCGGCTCTGGCGTTGGCAACTTCGTTGGTCTGGCCGTCTCGCCGGTGCAAACTCCAACGTTGTAGGCGTACACCTCATGCGGCTCGCCAGAGCCTGCCAGGATGTCGCGACCGCTGACTGCCACGGGCGAAATTCCAAGAGGCGACGCCCTGTCGTTCACGATAATGATCGAGTCCTCGCCGTTCTCGCCGCCCCAGCTGTCGCCGCCCTTCGGCAACGCAACGTACTGGTTCCCAACGCCAACGACAATGATGTCCTCGTCGATCGCCAACGGATAATCGTAGACGTCCGTCGCCCGCAAGTCCAGACTGTCCGAGAAGTCGAAGATCCGCTCTGCCGTGTCGCCTCGCTCGTAAATAATGACCCCACCATAGACGGTAGAGTAAGAAAGATTGTCCGCGTTCATCACCAGACTCGATACTGCCCCCAGATCGAACGAGATGTAGCGTATTTCCTGCGCGTACTCAAAGACGCCCGTGCTGCGCTTGTACTGATGGACCTGAACGATGCTCTCGCAGTCGGTCGATCCGGCGACGAGGTCGCCGTATACTGCCACTGAGTAACCAAAGTTCCCGTTCTTGCATTCGCCCGGAAGAATCTTTCCGACGCGATCCCACACTCCGTCGGATTGGCGCTCGAAGGCGTAGATGCTTCCACGGCCGTCTGCCTCTCCAAAAGCGCCCACGGTAATGAGGGGATTGTCTGTAGAGGCATCGACGGCGACGGACCAGCCAAACCGGGCAGTGCCATCGACGCCCTCTTCAGGAACAAGGACCTGAGCCAGTGCCCATTTGCCAGTATCAGGGTCGCGCTCGTACACGTAGGCGCCTCCCTGCGAGACGCCGAATCCCACAATTTGGTAGATGTAGCCGATCACGGCCACGTTGCCGGAGAGCGCCACAGGCGGCGTCGCCGGCGACCGGTTGAGACTCGTAAAAAACTCCGTTTCCTCCCACACATTCTCGTCGTTCAGTCGGTAGAACTGCAAATCGCCGCCATTCGTTACAACGGCCGCGTGTTTGCCGTCCATTGCCACATTGGGCGGCTCCACATTGGGGCTGTTCCCCAATTCGAGCGTCGCGTACTCCCCGAGGGCCTGCTCGCACGCCGAGACGGGATTTCCGGAGGGCATGGCCGAGGGCAGCGACGTCGGGGCGGCGCCATCGGTTCCCGCGGCCCCGGGATCCACAGCCTTGATGCTTTCGTCGGTTTGTTCCGGATCGTCTCCGCTGCCGAAGGCCCCACCAAAGTAAAGTCCGAGCACTGCGCCACCCGCTGCCAACAACAGCAGCGCGAGGCATCCCAAGTACTGGTTGCGACGCTTCTTGTGCCACGGCGTCGGTTGTTCCCGCTCCACCGGGTTTGGAATCGCGCTCACCACCGTGTTCGTGTCCCCGGCCTTCCCCGGACTTCCTCCGGCAATGATCGTCGGGACCCCGATCGAAAATGTCTCGAAGGACCGCACCGACTCCGGTCGCCCCGTGTCCTTCGTCCCCCCGGTCCCCGCCCGGACCAACGGCATGGGTTTGCCCCCTTCCATGTCGCCGCTGCTCGCCTTCGACGGGCTGTCGTAGCGGTAGCTCTGGCCGGTGAACTTGTCCCGCGCCGGGCTCATGTTGTCCCTTGGGGCCGTGGCATCTTCGGCGTTCGGATCCACAGTGGACCCCTGGAGCCAGGAGGGGTTCAACGGAAGGCCGGACACCTGGGCGCCGTATTTTGGGTCGACCTCGACGGATTCTAGGGTGCTCCCCTCGTGGGCTGACATCGCATCCGGATTGGCGTAGGCGGCGCCGATGGCCGCGGCGGTGCCCAGGGCGGCGGCCCCGCCGACGGCTGCCACGTTTTGATTCGGGCTCCGGCCGCTTCCACTTTCGGCATCGATCCCCCCGTCCGATCCCTCCCCCTCCTCTTCTTCGTACTCGTCGGCCGTCGCTGCCCGCGCCTTCATGCTCATCAATGTGGCCATCAGTTTGTCCTCCCGTCCCTCGAACTGAGCCAGCAGGTCGTCGACGCTCTCGAGCTCGTCGGGGAGGACCTCGGCCACGAGGGCTACGATTTCCTCACGCGTGGCAGTCTCTCCGATGTCCGGTTCGGTTGCGGCCGGCTCGGCCTCTGGGGCAGCCTCGTCCTCTGCAACCTCCTCGTTCTCTGCTTCTGCCTCGCCCGCAGCTTCTGGCTTCTCCGGCTGCCCCGACTCCTGCACCGATTCTGAATTTGCCGACTTGGATGCCGAATGCTCCGCCTCGGAGTTGTGGCTGGCATCGTCGGACGCCGTCGCGGCCGCCGCCACCCCCACACCCACCTCAGCTCCAGCTGCCGCCGCCCCCGCCGCCGCAGTCTTGGACGGGGGCCTCCACCGCCGCCCCGGCGCCACCGGCGGCGGGGGCACGTCCCCCGCCGCCTTCTTCTCGAACCGGCTGGTGTCGATCTTTCCGCTCCGATACGAACCAGGAGCGCGCGGCGAGGTCGCCTTGGGCGACTCGAAGGCGTCCTTGAACTTGTTGACGGATCCCCTGCTGCCAATGTCTTTTTGGGCGTCGATTTTGGGCACTGCCTCGGAATTGTGGCGGGGGGATTCGAAGGTGCTTTTTACTTTGCCGATGTGCCCCCCCTGGATGTCTTTGTGGGGGTTCCACTTTTCGCCCGTGGGGCTTTTCGCTTGGTTGTTGTACAATAACTTGGCCGACTGGTTCGGCGGCCGGCCCAGCGGGGGCGTGGTCGCCATGGAGGGGGTGTAGCTGTGGGCGGGCGTGCTGTACATCGCCTTGGGCGTGACGAAGCCCTCGCCGGCCTGCCGGACCGCCGCCTCGGGATCCTCGTGCTTTTTTTGCTCGGCCACCTTCCCCTTCTCGTCCCAGTAGCTGAAGATCGATCCCTTCTTCTTCTCGCCCTGCTGGTGCTCCTCTTCGTCTTTCGTGAGCTTGGTCTTCTCCATCCGGGTCTTGTTGTCTTTGGAGGTGGCGATTTGGTTGGAGGCCGCGAGGGCGGCGACCTGTCGCTTGAGCCGGAGGAGCTCGTCCTCGCCGCCGCCGCCGTCGTCGGGCGGGGCGGCGGGGAGAGCGGCGGAGGCGGGCTCGTCCTGGGCGGGCGGGGTCTCCATCCCGTCGTCGTCGCCGCCGCCGCGGAGGGCGGCCGGCTCGGAGGCGGATCCCTCGTCGGCGGAGGACATGAGATGTGTCCACTTTTTTGCAATGGCAGTGACGCCGCTGTGACGCCGCTGCAATCTATCTCGGCGGGCGGCTCTATCCGACTCCTCGTCTCCTCGTCTCCTCGGGCTCGTCGCCGCGTCACCGGTCACCTCTAGTCACCGTCACCTTCGCCACTCTCAAAGTCGACTGGTTGCGTGCGCTTAAATTTGCCGGCCACTGCCGCACTGAAATCTAGCGCCTGCCACCACCGCGGAGCCGCCCTCGCCTTTGGAAGACAAAAGGGACGCGAGGCTTGTGTGTTGCGCAGGAGGACGCGCCAGGCCGGGCTTCTTGCGGGCGTCTCGAGACCAATACTTTGTGCGCGCAGTTGATTGACAGCGCCGCGAACGGAAAAGTTACTGCCCTCCCTCCAACACTCCCGATTATCTCGGACTGCCGATAGTGTGATGGGCAGATGGCTGCAGAGGCGTCCGTGCGCGCAAAGTCAAAGTCGAGCACTCGGTGCAACGTGCAACCTCGCCGGCCCCCGGCGTATCTTGAGGCTCCCACGCTGCACGGTGAGTGTTCAGGAGTAGGAGGCCCCAGCGCCCCCCTCGGCCGGGCATCTGTGTGGCTGCCGAGTGAAGACGGTGTTTGTTGGGCGGCTGATGGGTCTGCTTCGCGGGATGATGTTTGTGCGTGATGGGTGATGGGCTCCGCAATCCCATCCAGCCTATCTCCATATGCGCATGCGGCCGACGTTGATCCGTTTGCAATTGCAACGTTGGCCCGTTTTGCAAGTCCTCCTCGATTGGAAGGTATGACTGCCAGCGTTCCGTTCAGTGCTGGGGCAAATGAGTGACACGAGACTTTGATGGGTTGTTATAGCCACATCAGTGTGAGAAGAAGGAGGAGTGAATGTCCAGGAACTAAGGGTTGGGTTTGAGCCAGACGATATAGACGGGCTTTGTTCCGTCTGTTGGGCTGCTTGCTTACTCAGGATCTGGGGTTGATGCTGCTCGGATTTGACCGAGAGATCACATCTTAGCTTCGGCGATGCCTTCTTACCCCACCTTTCGCAATCTGTTCATGATATCAGGAGAATCAGTGTTGGACGCATACCAAGAACTATCAGCAGAGAGAAGCAGCAAAAACAACAAGTCGACCAAACATCGACCAAGCCGCACGCTTGCAACGGGGAGGCCAATAAAAATCCCAGAAAAAATATATCAACATGGTGGTCGCCCTCGCAGCCGGCTTTCGCATCCTCTGCGACTCTCTCGCGGGGTACCTCCTCGTGGTCGCTCTGACGTCTGCGTTCCCGCTCGTCGGCAAGCTGGCCCGCCTCCCGCCCCTGGCCAAACGATCCCTGAAGGTGCACCCGAGCCTGCCCGACCTGCAGGAATTCAACCCGGCGGAATGCTTCGTGCTCTTCCTCGTGGCGTACCCGGCCCTGGCCATGTACCGCGCCGAGAGCGCGCTGGGGCTCCTGACCTTGGCGGTGGGATTGGGAGGAATTTTGGCGGGATGCATTGGACCCGCCCTGATCAAAGCGAAAGATGAGGAGGCAGAGGCACAGAGTGAAGCGAAGGGTAGGGGCGTGTTCACAAAGGAGACCACCGAGACCGCCAAGGCGGGGAGCAGCCTGACCGCGGACACGAATGTCCCCGCCATCTCGGACCACAATGTGACCCCCACCATGGNAGGCGGGGAGCAGCCTGACCGCGGACACGAATGTCCCCGCCATCTCGGACCACAATGTGACCCCCACCATGGCGAACAAAGCCATGCAGACGTCGAAGGATGTCTCGCTGCAGGAAGGAGAAGCCGGGGATGGTGGACAGTGCATGGACGAACTCCTCAATGAGCTGTGCTCGCCCGCGGACGCGGCCTCCCCGACCATCCGCACCAGCGATCTTTGCGAGGGATGCCAGTCCAAACTCGAGAGCAAGGGCGTGCAGATCAGCAACCTCCGGACCCTGGTGAATCGCAACTCTGGGGATGTCGCCGAGGACGAGGACGCGCTCTCCGTGGTCACGTGGGACCCAGCCTTGGCCGCCAAGGACAACAACCCCCTGAAGCTCGAGGCGTCGCTCCCGGGGGACAAGCCCGCCACGCCGCAGGGGCAGACCCATCGGAGGAACCACAGCTGCTCCGTCCAGGACTCGTCGCTGATCAAGGAGATGGACGGGAACCTCATCGATTCGAACCTCGAGCCGCACTACTCGAACCTCATCGACAGCGCCAACGCTCCCATCTTCGGCGTGGACGCCGACGGCCGCGTCAACGTCTGGAACAAATGCGCCATGCGCATCGTGGGATACACTCCCGAAGAGGTGATGGGACGGAACCTCGTGAAGGAGTTCATCACCAAAGACTACCAAGCGAGCGTGGGCATGGTCATCGACCGGGCCCTGCGCGGGGACGAGACGGCCAACTACGAGTTCCCCCTCATGACCAAGGAGGGAGTAAGGATCGAGATCTTGCTAAATGCTACTGCCCGCAGGAACCCCAACGGGCAGATCATCGGCGTCGTTGGCATCGGCCAAGACATTACGGGCCGCATTGCCCAGGAGAGGGAGTACACGCGGCTGATTGATACCGCCAACGCCCCCATCTTCGGCGTCGACACCCAGTGCGCTGTCAACATTTGGAACCAGTCGGCGATCCAATTGGTCGGTTACAGCACGGAGGAGGTGATGGGAAAGAACCTTGTCAAGGAGTTCATTACCGACGAATTCAAGACCGCTGTGCAAGCCGTGCTGGATCAGGCACTGCACGGAGAGGAGACCGCCAACTTCGAATTCCCTCTCCTGACAAAGCAAGGAGTGAGGCTGGAGGTGCTTTTAAACGCGACGACCCGTAGGGATGAGCAGGGCAACATCATTGGTACGACCTCGTGTGTTTGCCACTTATTTCTGGAACCTGCAACCTCTAATATTTTCACGAACTGTCGCAGGCGTTGTGGGCATTGGACAGGATATTACCGGTCGCCTCGCCCAAGAACGCGAGTACACCCGTCTCATTGACACGGCCAATGCCCCAATCTTTGGCGTCGACACGCTTGGTCGCGTGAACGTCTGGAACAAGTGTGCCATGAGGTTGATTGGGTACAGCACGGAGGAGGTCATGGGGCGATCGCTCGTGCAAGAATTCATCACGGATGATTTCAAGACTGCCGTTCAAGCCGTCCTCGACCAAGCCCTCGCAGGAGACGAGACGGACAACTTCGAGTTCCCTTTGATTACGAAGGGAGGAGCACGCATTGAGGTGCTTTTAAACGCGACTACCAGGCGCGACGAGCAAGGAACTGTGATAGGTACGGTGCCAGTGACAAAATTGGATCACTCTTGAGCTTCTCGAATACTAACCTATATCCGCCCTCAATATTGTCGTGAACTGCAGGTGTGGTGGGTATTGGGCAAGATATCACCGCTCGTCTTGCTCAGGAGAGGGAATACTCCAAGCTGATTGATACTGCGAACGCTCCGATTTTCGGCGTCGATACCCAAGGAGGTACGCTTCTTTTTTCATCGCCGCATGTATTTTATTTTGCAGATGGCAGCGCATTGACCCCCCTTCTTCTCGTACCTACAGCTGTGAATGTATGGAACAAGAACGCACACAAGCTCGTCGGCTACACTCCTGAGGAGGTGATGGGGAAGAATCTTGTTCGGGAGTTCATCACCGACGAGTTCAAGACTGCCGTGCAGACTGTGTTGGATCAGGCCCTGCACGGAGAGGAGACGGCAAACTTTGAGTTCCCTCTGATGACCAAAGGCGGCGTGCGCCTTGACGTGCTTTTGAACGCAACGACGAGGCGTGACGAGCAGGGCAACATCATTGGCGTCGTGGGCATTGGACAGGATATCACTGGCCGTTTGGCCCAAGAGCGTGAATACACTCGTCTGATCGATACAGCCAACGCCCCAATCTTTGGTGTCGACACCCAAGGACGCGTCAATGTATGGAACAAATGTGCCATGCGCTTGATTGGATACAGTCCTGAGGAAGTGATGGGACACTCGCTCGTCCAAGAGTTCATCACAGATGATTTTAAGACTGCAGTGCAGACTGTCCTCAACCAAGCCCTCGCAGGAGAGGAAACGGACAACTTCGAGTTCCCGTTGATCACGAAGGGGCGAGCCCGCATTGAGGTGCTTTTGAACGCGACGACCAGGCGCGATGAGCAAGGAAGTGTGATTGGCGTGGTGGGCATCGGTCAAGACATTACAGCTCGTCTGGCCCAGGAGAGAGAATACTCTAAGCTTATTGACACGGCGAACGCTCCCATCTTCGGAGTCGACAACCACGGGGCTGTGAATGTTTGGAACAAGAATGCGCACAAGCTGGTAGGGTATGCTCCTGAAGAGGTGATGGGGAAGATCCTCGTGAAAGAGTTCATCACCGACGAGTTCAAGACTGCCGTACAAGCTGTGTTGGATCAGGCACTGCACGGAGAAGAGACAGCTAACTTTGAGTTCCCTCTGATGACCAAAGGCGGCGTGCAGCTGGACGTACTTTTAAACGCGACAACGAGGCGTGACGAACAGGGCAACATCATCGGTGCGGCTTGTATGCATTTGCCATCTCTTGCTTGCAACTACAACCCCTAACATTGCCTTTCACACTGCCAGGCGTTGTGGGCATTGGGCAAGATATTACCGGTCGCCTCGCCCAAGAGAGAGAGTACACTCGTTTGATTGATACGGCCAACGCTCCCATCTTTGGCGTCGACACGCTTGGCCGCGTGAACGTCTGGAACAAGTGTGCCATGAGGTTGATCGGGTACAGCACGGAGGAGGTCATGGGACACTCGCTTGTGAAAGAGTTCATCACAGATGATTTCAAGACTGCCGTGCAGGCCGTGTTGGATCAAGCTCTTCAGGGCAGCGAGACAGAAAACTTCGAGTTCCCGCTGATCACCAAAGCTGGTGCGCATATTGAGGTATTGCTTAACGCCACGACTAGGCGTGATGAGCAAGGCAACATCATCGGCGTCGTGGGCATCGGTCAGGATATCACAGCTCGTTTGGCCCAGGAGCGTGAGTACTCCAAGCTAATTGATACAGCCAATGCTCCTATCTTCGGAGTTGATACCCAAGGAGCTGTCAACGTGTGGAATCAATGCGCTATGCGGTTGGTTGGTTACACCATCAACGAGGTAATGGGGAAGAATCTGGTCCAAGAGTTCATCACGAAGGAGTACCGCGCTGCAGTTTCTTCCGTCTTGGACAAGGCTCTCGCAGGAGACGAGACTGCCAACTTCGAGTTCCCTCTCATCACGAAGAACGGCGTGAGGATTGAGGTATTGCTCAATGCCACGACCAGGCGCGACGAGCAGGGGAACGTGATTGGCGTCGTTGGTATCGGACAGGACATTACGGCCCGTCTGGCCCAGGAGAGAGAATACTCAAAATTGATTGATACGGCCAACGCTCCAATTTTCGGCGTCGACACCCAGGGACGTGTCAATGTCTGGAATATTTGTGCGCGCAAGCTGGTCGGCTACAGCACGGCCGAGGTGATGGGGCACTCGCTTGTGCAGGAGTTCATTACCCAAGATTATCAAGCTTCGGTGCAAGCTGTTCTCGATCAAGCCCTTGCGGGGGTTGAAACTGCCAACTTCGAGTTCCCATTGATCACCAAGGCTGGCGCACGCATTGAGGTGCTCCTCAACGCGACGACCAGGCGTAACGAGCATGGCAAGGTGATAGGTAAGGCCTCAGATGTGAACGATTCCCCTTGCGCAACTCGCGGACATTTTCCTAACCCTTGCTTTGCCCTCGTACGTACGTACGTACGTACGTACGAAATGTCAACCCCCTCTGTCTTCGCGTGACGATCTCCAGGCGTGGTGGGCATTGGGCAGGACATTACAGCCCGACTTGCCCAAGAGAGGGAGTACTCCAAGCTGATCGATAATGCCAATGCGCCCATCTTTGGCGTCGACACGCAAGGAGTACGTATTTTTTCGTGCTCTTCGTTTTATAGCGGCACACCTCTCGTATCTCATGCCCCTTCTACCTCATCATCGCCTCCTCCCTTGCCTACAGCGTGTGAATGTGTGGAACAAGTGCGCCCGCAAAATCGTGGGTTACACGCTTGATGAAGTCATGGGGCAAAACCTGGTGGGCGAGTTCATCACCAAGGAGTACAAAGAGGCCGTGAGCACGGTGTTGGACAAAGCCCTGAAGGGAGAAGAGACTGCCAACTTTGAGTTCCCTCTCATCACCAAGCATGGCGTCCGAATTGAGGTACTTTTGAATGCCACGACACGTAGGGACGAGCAGGGAAACGTCATTGGCGTGGTTGGCATCGGGCAAGATATTACCGGACGTATCGCGCAAGAAAGAGAGTATTCGAAGTTGATCGATTCTGCCAATGCGCCCATCTTCGGCGTCGATACAATGGGATGCGTGAACGTGTGGAACATTTGCGCCCGCAAGCTCGTGGGATACTCCACAGAGGAAGTGATGGGCCATTCGCTCGTGCAAGAGTTTATCACTAAGGACTACCAGGCTTCGGTGCAAGCTGTTTTGGACAGGGCACTGGATGGCGTCGAAACTGCCAACTTCGAGTTCCCGTTGATCACCAAGGCTGGTGCTCGCATCGAGGTGCTCCTCAACGCCACCACGAGGCGGAACGAGCATGGAAAGGTGATCGGTGTGGTGGGCATCGGCCAAGACATTACGGGCCGAATTGCCCAGGAAAGGGAGTACGCAAAATTGATCGATACAGCCAATGCGCCCATCTTTGGCGTCGACACTGAAGGAAGGGTCAATGTGTGGAACAAATGCGCACGCAAGCTCGTCGGTTACACTCCAGACGAAGTGATGGGGAAGAATCTCGTCCGGGAATTCATTACCGACGAGTTCAAGACTGCCGTGCAGGCGGTTTTGGATCAAGCGCTCCATGGCAAAGAGAGTGCCAACTTTGAGTTCCCGTTGATGACAAAACAAGGCGTGCGCTTGGAGGTATTGCTTAACGCCACGACGAGAAGAGACGAACAGGGCCACGTCATTGGCGTCGTGGGCATTGGGCAGGATATTACCGCCCGTCTAGCCCAAGAGAGGGAATATTCCAAGCTAATTGATACGGCCAACGCTCCCATCTTTGGAGTTGACAATGAAGGAAGGGTTACAATTTGGAACAAGAACGCTCACAAGCTTGTGGGTTACACTTCTGCAGAGGTCATGGGGCAGAATCTGGTCGAGCAGTTCATTACTCCCGAGCACAGAGCCAGGGTTCAGAGTGTCATTGATCAAGCGCTCGCCGGTGAAGAGACAGCTAACTTCGAGTTCCCGCTGATGACGAAAGCTGGCATCCGTTTGGAGGTATTGCTTAACGCCACAACTAGGCGCGATGAGCAGGGCAATGTGATCGGCGTTGTGGGTATTGGGCAGGATATTACGGGTCGCTTGGCGCAAGAGCGCGAGTACACTCGTTTGATCGATACGGCCAACGCTCCCATTTTCGGCGTGGACACCCAAGGATGCGTTAATGTCTGGAACAAATGTGCCATGCGGTTGACAGGATACCCGTCGGAAGAAGTGATGGGTCACTCGCTTGTGAAAGAGTTCATCAGGAAGGAGCACCAGGAGAAAGTGCAGGATGTTATCGATCAAACCTTGCACGGAGAAGAGACGGCCAACTTCGACTTCCCGCTCATGACCAAGGGCGGCGTACGCCTTGAAATCTTGCTCAACGCAACTACGAGACGCAATGAGCACGGGCACATCATCGGTACGTTTCAGTATGTGTTATAGACGTTCCCTGCTGCAACTCGGCGAATCTAACACTTCGCTTTCCTCCCTAGGAATGGTCGGCATCGGGCAGGATATCACGGAGCGCATTGCCCAGGAGAGAGAGTTCGCCAAGCTTATTGACTCTGCCAATGCCCCCATCTTTGGCGTCGACAACGAAGGAAAGGTCAACGTGTGGAACCAGTGCGTCTCTTCTCTCACTGGCTTCTCCACACTGGACGTCTACGGTCGCAAGCTTGTGGACGAGTTTGTGAGCATCGATTTCAAGGACTCCGTTTCGGACATTCTCAAGAACGCCCTGATGGGAATTGAGACGGCCAACTTCGAGTTCCCGTTGCTGACTTCCGGGGACCATGTCGTGGAGGTGCTCCTCAACGCTACTACACGCCGTGACGCGCAAGACAACGTCATCGGTAAGGTTCGGCAGTGATGTGGCATCCTGATTGCAACTCAGAATCTCATTCCATCATTTTTTTTTGCGAGCAGGTGTGGTCGGTATCGGGCAGGACATTACCGATGCTCGTGCGAAGCGCGACGCAGAAATGAAGCAGCGAGCGGCAGAGGCAGCCACTGCCGCCCAAGCTACTATCAGCGCGCACGTCTACCACGAGATTCGTAACGTTGTCGGGTCCGTTCTGGCACTTGCCGACAGGGCAACGGAAGCCGTCGATCTTGCGCTGATCGAGGAGGACGATGAGGCTGGTCTACGCGAGCTGCCTACGAGGGTTCGCGAGCTGACGGACCACCAGCGTCTCGTCTGCCAGCACGCCGTCGACACGCTGAATGATATGCTCGATGTGGCGAAAATGGAGAACGGCACGTACACTCCGAAGCACGAAGTGATCGACATCGGCGAGCTTTGCCGCAAGGCCGCGGCCCTCCAGTCTCCCAGGATGAGGCCCCACGTGAAACTCTCGTTGAGTGTTCCGGAAGTCAACACCAAATTCATCATCTCGGATTCCGTCTTGTTGTTGCAGTACTTGAGTAATCTCTTGTCCAACGCCGCCAAATTCACGGCGTCGGGAGGGGTGGTCCTCGTGTGTATGGTCCGAGAGGCAGGCCCCAACTGGCTCGAGGTCACGTTGGGAGTGGCAGATTCCGGACCGGGCATTGCCAGAGAGGCGCAGCGCCACGTCTTGCGCGCATTCACCACGGGCGATGCTCTCCCTCAGGAAGATCGTGTCGGAGGGACCAAGAGTACCGGCATCGGCCTTCGCTTGGCTGACCTGATCGCGCACACCATCACGGAACCCAGCCTGAAACCGCGCCAGGATGGCAACGTCGTCCAGAATCAGGGAGGGACTCTGTCCGGGGCCTCGCTTGACCTCCTTGGGTCCGACAAAGATGCAGGCCTGCGAATCGAGAGCCCCCTCGCCGAGACGCACGAGCACTTCGTGCCAAACGGCGGCGCCGGAACCTTCATCTATTTCCAGAGTGCCATCCAACGTGCGTCGCAAGACACTATCGCCCGCCATCGCGAGAATCCGTCCGGGGAAGCCTTCGAAGAGATCGACTTTGGGGCTTATGTCTACGACGTTCAGTTTGCGGGCACGATGAAGGTTCTCGTGATTGATGATCAGAGGACGATGAGGCAAATGGTCGCGATGATTTACCAGAAGATTGCGTTCGAATATCCTGGAGTGATCGTCGATTGCTACACAGCATTGAGCGGCGAGCAAGCGTTGCGGATGTGCCGGGAGCATCGCTTCCATATCATCACTATGGATCAGCAAATGTCCATCGACTACTGCCAAAGCCTGATGGACGAAATGTCGACCATGCAACGGCCGGAGGGCGACATTCCCAAGTTCGTGCGCTTCGGATCGGATAAGATCTCCAACGCGAAGAAGCGCCAGGCGTATTTCAAGGAAGACAAGTGGATCCAAGACATNCGGATCGGATAAGATCTCCAACGCGAAGAAGCGCCAGGCGTATTTCAAGGAAGACAAGTGGATCCAAGACATCCAGCCCGGCGACGGAGCCATGCTGGGCCACGAGGCCATTCGCAAGATCCGACAGGAGGTGCAAGAGGAAGGACGTCCTCCGGTGCTCATCTTCAACTTGACGGGCAACTTGCTCGAGGCGGATCGCCTGATGTTCTTGGAGGTCGGCAGCTCGGGCATGCTGCCCAAGCCGACCAAGCTGGAGGATTTCCTCAATCTGATCAAGAAGAACCTCGGTCTGTACATCTCGCAGGGGCTCCTCCAGTTGTCGGAGAATGAGGTGGTGATGGACGAGGGCAAGTTCCAGATCGGAACGCGCATTCTGAGGGACGAGGTCGAGCCCGAACCGGTCACGACCGAGCGAGGGAAGCTCACCGTGCCTTGGGCCGGCGGTGCGAAGGAAAGAAAAGCATAAGATGTGGGGTATAGGGGTCTGTATGTATTGCTGGGGTAGGCGTAAATGTTATTTTACGCACTGTTTGTTTGACTTAGGTGGCACAACGCAGGGGTTGACAGAGCTCTGACGCGTCTACAACTCTTCACAGATAAGATATGACAAGTGGCAGGATGATATGCGCTCCAGAGTCGGCGCGGCACTGCTTTCGATGCGAGCCCTTCTTCTCCCTGGCCACAGCTAACCCCTTTCATGCACACCAAAGGATGGTGCCCCGGACTCGGCGCGGCACTGCTCTCTATGCCGGGCAATAGTATGCCGAACGAATGAAAGATACAACGGCTGGGATGAGCTCTCCAATGTTGCAGTGCTTGGCAGCTTCACGAGGAATAGATACATCGACCCTTGCTCTTTTGGAATCCCTTTCTTCATCCCTTCCAAGAGAATTTGCAACGGAGGAGCGCTCGATGATTTGCAAATTGTTGATCAACATCACGGCTTCGCAGTATGCAAACAGGTCGCGGACAAGCTTGAGTCTTTTCCACGCCGTCAACTTGCGCCTACCGATAATTGCATTGATCATTCTTTCCGCTCTTGCAAGATCTTCCAGGCTCATGACTTTCAACACGGACTTCGACGCCACCATCCTCTGAACTCCCCTAACAACGTTAGACGAGATGAATGCACCCCTCGACAATTCACCCGACGATTCAGTTATCACAGGACATCGTATCCCGTAGTACCATGTTGCAGTTGTAGTTGTAAAGGCAGGTGAAGGAATAGAGATGGTCTGCAGTCCGGAACAACATTGGAATGCTCTATCGCCGATTGTCAGGACTCCCTCGCTGAGCTCAACACAAGTCAAGTTGTTGCACTCCAAAAATGCACGCTCGCCAATTTCTGTAACACTGGGAGGAATGGTGATGCTACGCAGTCCGGATTCCTGGAATGCTCCGTCGCCTATCGTCTGAAGCCCCTCAAGCTCAACACTCGCCAACTTCTCGCAACGAATAAATGCGCAATTGCCAATCTTCTGGACTGAGGGAATACTAGCACTTGTCAAGTTGCTGCAGCCAGAAAATGAACGATAACCAATAGACGTTGCGTGGGGAAGATCCACCTCAATCAGTTGCTCACATTCCGCGAATGCCTCGCCCCCAATAATGGAGACGTTGGCGAAATCCACCTCCCTTAGCTTTCCACATTCCATAAATGCACGATTGCCAATTTTTGTGACAGTAGATGGAATGGTGATGCACTTCAAGCTAGTGCACCAATCGAATGCTTCCACGCCAATAATCTGAACTCCCTCCAAAAGCTCAACACTCGTCAGCAAGCTGCACTCCGAAAATGCACGTCCGCTAAGTGTTGTGACAGTGGATGGAATGGTGATGCTCTGCAGTCTCGTGCAACGTAAGAATACTCCCCCGCCAATCTCCAGGACTCCCTCGGGAAGCTCCACACTCGTCAACTTCGCGCAGTTTCTAAATGCCCAGTTGTCAATTATTGTGACGGTTGACGGAATGGCAACGCATGTCAGTCCAGACGCCCAGAATGCTCCCTCGCCTATCATTTGAAGCCCCTCCGGAAGCTCAACACTCGTCAACTCGCGGCAGCTGGCAAATGCCGATTCGCCAATTGTTGTGGTGGTGGACGGAATGCTGACACGCGTCAGCTTCTTACATTCGAAGAATGCCTCTTCGGATATCGACTGCACTCCTTCTGGAAGATCGACACTCGTCAACTTGCTGCAGCGTTTAAATGCACCTTTGCCAATATTTGTGACGTTGGAAGGAATGCCGATGCGTTCCAGCTTCCAACACCCACAGAACGCATTGTCCCCTATGTATGATGCTTTGGAAAGATCCACCTCCCTCAAGCTTCGACAATCCTGGAGTGCCCTATCCCCAATAATGGAGACGTTGGCGAGATCCACTCTAATGAGCTCGCGTCTGTCCGCAAAGGCCCCACCCCGAAGCGAGGTGACATGCGGCGCCACCCTGATATTTCGAACATCCACCGGCGGATCCTCCTCCCCCGTGTATTCGAACCACCCCTCTTCCATCTCGCCCTGGATCGACCCACTTCTGCGATTGTTACCACATCGAGCGGCGTCCTAAGGAGTCGCCCACGTTCCACGGGTGTGAAGCGCCACTCTGGGATCCGGCTGCGGGGGCTTACGAGGACTGAGGGGGGCGCAGGTCAGAGCTTGGCGCTAGGCCGAGAGGCGGCGGACGCGCGGAGGCGGAGGGCGGGCGGGGGAGGGGGGTAACGTATCTACTCAAAATAAAGTACGTACGTAGAAGTCTTTTCACAGAAGCAGAAGAAGCGGAATAAGAGGGCGGCGCATGGACCGCTTTTCAGACGACCTGGTGGCGCTGCGCATCGCCCCTTACCTCCTATCTCCTAAGTTCTTACAGTTGCACCAAACCCTCGTTACTTTCACTTCCGGCAAAGCGAAGTCAACGCCCCCGTCAATATTTGCCGGCCCGACTTTCCTTTGTTCGGAGGATTCAACTCGTCGAGAAACTCCTCTCCGTACTTCTCGGCCACCTCCGAATAGTCCAGGGTCCGAAACATCACCACTCCCGCCTCTTTCATCCACAGGAGCATTCCCTTGGGTTGATCCGCAGCATTCATCGATATGATCTTCGCTTGGATTTAGATATCCCTTTCCTTGTCGCATACTTTGAGAATGGCGTCGCTTTCTGATTGGATCTTTTGTCCGTCGATCGTGGCAATTATGGCGCCTTCTGTGACCCTGGGGAAATGTCCCTGAGTTTCCGGAATGGCACACGTTGGCGAGACGCGTGAAACGATGAACTCATCAGCGTACTGCCTGATCATCAATCCCAGCGAACCCGGAGATGCCGTAACGGTAAAGTTTGGCTTTTCTATCGCCGCGCACCACACTCTCCGTTTCTTCGTTGCCTCTTTGTTTCCAATGCCATCTGCAATGCTATCTGTCTTCTCGGCAGGTCGCTTTTTCTGCTCCTTCTTGGTCTTCCTTTCCTTCTTGGCGCTTCCCCCCTCCTTCGTTCCGCTCTTTTTGGCCGGTTTCGCAACCCCTTTTGCCAATAGAAGCGGCTCGAAGCCAGGCTTTGACCATGCCCTTGCAATCCTAGCGGCCAACGTCGCCTCATTGCCCTTCCCGCTCACTCTGAGCCGGTCCTCGCAATACACGCTAAGTAACGACACGTCGAAGAACCGCGCCAACAATGCCTCCGCCGAGAGATTATTCACCGCCATGCAGTCGGCGAGAGCTGCCACGAGTGTTTTTGAGGTGGCATCGGGAGATGCACCATCAGGGGGGTGCACCGACAACATCGATGAGACTGTCGATTCATTGCCTTCGACCAACGACGCAAGGCCGAGCTTCACGCCAGCGGGAAGGGGCACGTCATTCTTGGGAGGACGGCGCGACGATCGACGGGACATCGGAGGATAGGAGGGGGCTCGCTACGACAGGCCGGCGGCGGGGAGACGAGATTGCACAAAAGCATAAGCAGAAGAAGGCAAAAAAGCAAAGCGGTGCAGTGTCCCGACCGACTTCCATCCGTCCCGATCCTCCACCGGCGAAGTGAGAGGAGAAGGCCAGACGGAGGAAAAAGACAGCTTTCCTTCCCTCCCTCCCCTTCTTAGAGTACTGATTCCTCTGTGGATAAAGATTAGGATGTTGAGGTTGAAGTTGACATAACAAAATCCTCCAAGCTCCCCGAGACGACGTGGGCCGGCTAGAGAGCAAGGGGAACAACACGCACAAACCAGCAACCAACCCCCGCAGCGACCATCACCTGTCGGCGCATAAATCGGTGTCTTTCGCCATTGCACCCATCCCATTGCTCGACCATGAAGCCCCAGCACCTGATGCTCGCGTCGGCGGCCGCGCTGGCCCCGTCGCCCGCCCTCGTCGGCGCCTTTTCCTCCCCTCGCGTAACGGCCGGGAGCCGCATCCGCGCGAGACCCAGCACCGACCTCCACCAATCGTCGTCCATCGACGCGGATGTCCTGGCCGAGCTCGAGGACCGCATCGCC
>JALLAP010001184.1:0-13437 GCA_036939355.1 Thalassiosira profunda | reverse complement strand
TTTGACGAGGGACTGATGACGAACGTGCGGCTAGACTTTATGAAGTCGGACGGAGGCTTGACGCCTGTGACTGATTTTGGTGGGCACCAGGCCATCTTGAGTGGGCCTGCCGGAGGAGTGGTTGGCTATGCCAAGACCTCGTATCGCCCGGCGTTGGGTGAAGATGGCAAAGTGTCAAATAAACCCATTCCAGTGATTGGATTTGATATGGGAGGCACGTCTACCGACGTCTCGAGGTACGATGGGACATTGGAGCACGTATTCGAGACCACAACCGCAGGCGTGTCCATCCAGGCACCGCAGCTGGATATACATACCGTCGCGGCAGGGGGAGGATCGCGGTTGTTTCTTCAAAACGGCCTCTTCGTGGTGGGTCCAGAGTCCGCGAAAGCGCATCCGGGGCCAGTTTGTTACCGAAAGAATGGATACTTGGCTGTGACAGACGCCAACGTTGTGCTTGGCAGAGTAATCCCGGATCATTTTCCCAACATTTTCGGCCCCAACGAGGACGAGCCGCTGGATTTGGAGGGATCTAGAGCGGCATTCCAGGCGCTTGTAGAGCAGAATGAAGAGGCAAATGGACGGACTGCAGAAGAGCTTGCGTATGGATTCGTCCAAGTCGCCAACGAGGCAATGTGCAGACCCATTCGGAACCTGACGCAGATGCGAGGCTTTGACATTACCAAGCACGCACTTGCTTGCTTCGGAGGAGCGGGCCCTCAGCATGCGTGTGCAATGGCGAGGGCTCTTGGCATCACCAAAGTGTACGTCCACCGATACGGAGGCATCCTGTCAGCGTATGGATTGTCGATGGCAGATGCTGTAGTAGAAGAGCAAGAGCCGGCGCACGAGGTCTACGCAGTGGCAAAGGACGATGGCAGCGGATTTGAGGAAGACAAAGATCCATCGGCATCGACGAGGGAAACTCGGCTTGAACAACTTGCCAACAAGGCCCGATCTGCTCTCATGAAGCAAGGATACTCGGGAGAAACAATCGTCATTGAAAGGTATTTGAACATGCGTTACCAAGGAACCGACAACGCAATCATGATCAAAGAGGGCGAACATGAGGACAGACCACTGCCATATGCAACAACTTTTGTTGAGAACTACCACCGAGAGTTTGGATTCGAGCTGGAAGGGCGTGACATCTTGATTGACGACTTTCGCGTGAGAGCGTTTGTGCCTGGCGCGACGCCGGAACCTCCGCCACAAGTTCCGCCAATTGGCCCGCCTCCCCCCACCGGTAGCACTCGAGCGTACTTTGAGTGCGGCTGGGAGACAGTGTCTACATACAACTTCGAGGATCTGCAGCCTGGGCATGAAATCAAGGGCCCTGCGATTCTGTTTCAGAGTATTAGCACCATTGTCTTGGAGATTGGATGCGACGCGTTGGTNAATCAAGGGCCCTGCGATTCTGTTTCAGAGTATTAGCACCATTGTCTTGGAGATTGGATGCGACGCGTTGGTAACCGCAGATGGGGACCTTGATATCACTGTTGCTCCAAAGAGGAGCGAAGGTGACGTGGCAGCAGAGAGCGTAGGCGAAGAGGCAAAGACTGAAATCGTCGAGGACCCTGTCCAGTTGTCCATCTATGCGCACCGATTCATGGGAATTGCCGAGCAAATGGGACGAACGCTGGCCCGCACAGCCATTAGCGTGAATATCAAGGAGCGTCTCGACTTCTCGTGCGCTCTTTTTACCAGCGACGGAGGGCTCGTGGCCAATGCACCCCACATTCCGGTCCACCTTGGCGCCATGCAGTCTGCCGTGCGGTTTCAGGTGGAGTACTGGAATGGCGAGGGACGCGAGGGCATCAAAGAGGGCGATGTGTTTGTCTCAAACCACCCTCAACTGGCAGGTGGATCGCATCTTCCCGACATCACTGTCATCACTCCTGTCTTCCACGAAGGCAAGATAATCTTCTTCGTTGCGTCGCGTGGCCATCACAGTGACATCGGCGGCATCAGCCCCGGATCAATGGTGAGTTTGACGTGACTTGAACAGCTACAGATGTCTTGAACTCACTGTATCTCTCGTCGCATCCTAGCCACCACATTCCACCGAGCTCGAGCAGGAAGGGGCCAGCATCGTGGCTTTTAAGCTGGTGAAGGATGGAAAGTTTCAAGAGGCCGGTATTACTGACATTCTCGTGAACCAAGAGTTTGGCGGCACGAGAAACCTGAAAGACAATCTCAGCGACCTCCGGGCTCAGGTGGCCGCCAACAACTCGGGCATTCGGCTTCTCCAGAGCCTTGTCAAGGAGAATGGACTTGAGAATGTCTCTGCTTACATGCATTTCATTCAGCACAATGCCGAAATGGCCGTTCGCCAGATGTTGAAGAGCTTTGCATCCACGCACGGCGCTCGGGCCAGCGCCATTGATTATCTCGACGATGGGACGCCGATCGAGCTGACGATTGACATCGATCCAGCGTCAGGGAATGCATGCTTTGACTTTGAAGGCACCGGCCCGCAGATGCTCGGCAACCTCAATGCACCACCCGCGGTGACGTATTCGGCAGTGATCTACTCTCTTAGATCCTTAGTCGGCCAAGATATTCCTCTCAATCAGGGCTGCCTGGCTCCGATCGAATTCAAGATCCCACCATTCTCCCTGTTGAACCCTTCCAACGATGTGGGCGTGGTTGGCGGAAATGTGCTTACAAGCCAGCGGGTGGTGGATGTGGTGCTCAAAGCCTTTAAGGCGTGCGCGGCCAGTCNGCGGAAATGTGCTTACAAGCCAGCGGGTGGTGGATGTGGTGCTCAAAGCCTTTAAGGCGTGCGCGGCCAGTCAAGGATGCATGAACAACCTTACTTTTGGGGACGACCGATTTGGCTACTACGAAACGATTGCTGGCGGCGCCGGCGCTGGGCCAACTTGGGATGGGCGGAGCGGTGTGCATACTCACTGCACCAACACTCGCATCACGGACCCTGAGATTTTGGAGAGGCGTTATCCTGTCCTGCTAAGACGGTTTGGCTTGAGAAAGGGCAGTGGCGGTGCTGGATTGCATCCGGGCGGCGATGGGGTGCAGAGGGAAATTGAACCTCTTCGTCCATTGGTGATGTCCATTCTCAGCGAGAGGAGGTGCCTGCGTCCTTACGGTCTGGAGGGCGGCGAGCCCGCAACGACGGGCAGGAACTTGCTCATCAAGAAAGACGGGACCGCCTTGAACATTGGCGCGAAGCGCAGCGGATCGATCAATGTGGGAGAAAGGCTCCTTATAGAAACGCCGGGAGGGGGCGGATGGGGCCCCAAACAGTAGATCCCAGCTGTTTCGTGCACAGTGATGTATAGAGGAATAGAGAATAGAACTCCTGTAGAGATGTGTTGTACAGATTTCCAACGGCTGGGCTCTCAGGGCCTGAGTTCAGTCATCTCCAAGCTTTCAACGAAACCATGGCATTGACTTCAAGTAGGCGTCCAGCTTCGCCTCAAAGTTGGTCGATTTGATATCGAACCGCCCGGAATTGTTGTTGTCCCTCCCCTCCAGGGGCTCCACCTGAATGTCCTCCGGCCGGTACAGCGGCGACCTCACGACGCAATCCACCCAGATCTCGGAATATATATGCTTCAACGCCGTCTGAAAGGCCGTTCTGGAGGCGTCCGCCCCGGTTGCCCGAGCGCCAATGGTGTTCATGATAGGATTGTTGTTTGTGTACAGTGCTATCCTAAGGCCCGAGATCGTTTCGTAGCAGTGCAAGGTGCCCGCCCCCGTCTTCACCGAATGAAGTGCTGCAATTAATGGAGGGTAATGTGAGAAGGCACGATAATAATAAACAGTGAATACAACGAGTAATTGAGATATGAGTATCACCACTCACACGGCGACACTCCCTCCGGCGTGAGCGAGCCCATCAACTCCCTGATGCTGTACAGCATGCCAAAAATCAACTTCCTCTGCTCGGCCAACATTTCCGCATCTTGGGAGGGCTGCTGCTTCGTGGCGGCGTAACGCTTGGTGAACAAGGTCTTCCCTTTCCGATCGAAGATGTGCAACGCGTAGACCGTCATCTTTTGCAACAATAATAGACGATTGGTGCTCGTAGGAGACGCAACGCGCGCCGTCAACCCAATGAAGGTGCTGTGCACTGTGCAGTTAGGAGTGAAACCGTCGGTGCACCCTTTGTTCTTTGGCACCGATGAAGACGAAGAAGCGCGATAAATCGACGCAATGGCGTGTTATAGACAAGGGGCGGAGGCAAAGGGGTGCGGGAGGGGGTGTAGCTGCGCCGCGGCGGGACAGGGCCGGGCGGGGGATGCGGGCGGCGCGGGTTGACTGTGAGGAGCGAAAAATCACGCACCGACGGAAGTCACGTGACAAATCCTACAGGACCATGTACCCGCCCGCCGGCCCTGCCCAGGCTACTGGACCCTTCCTTCCTAGCAGCAAACATTACTTTATTGCAAAGCCGGCGCCGGCGAACCTAGGTTTGGACGCATTGGCCTGATTGGTTTGGTCCTTGAAGGGTCGTATCAACTCTGTCGACATTTCCTCTTCAACCTGTTGCCGTGTCTCCCGCTTCTTCCGTTCAAAGTGCCGTCTCCGGAACGTTTGCAGTTTGCGAGCTGCTCCATCCGCTCCTCATACTCATTGTACCAGACGGAGCTCGGCTTGGAGCGCCCGCAACTGCTTGTCTTTGATTCTCACGTCGTGTTGGCATTTGTTGAGCTGCTGAGCAATCTCCGGCCCCGGCCTCCGACTCAATTCCGTCTCCAGATCTCGCTGCTTCTCCTCAAGGTCTCGAATGACATTATTGGCCGCAGCCGCCTCCTCCGACTTGTCCAGAAGCCGCCTCTGCAAGATTTGGTTCTTTTGGATCATTTCGTACGCCTGCGGATCAGTGCCCTCCAGCTTCCGCCACCGATGCACGTTGAGAGGGTTCTCCAGCTCGTCCGAGAGGGCCTTGACCTTTAGCCTCTCTCGCAGCAGTTCTTTTTTCACGAGAAAAAGGCTCCTGGACAAATCTTCCACTCCTCCCTGCCCGCCTTGCGATATTGTGAGCTGCCTCTGCAAATCTTTCAGCTTCAGCTTGAGTATCCGGATGTCATCAAGTCTTGACGAGTATTGCGTCTCGCCGCGCGTCTGTTTGTTTTGAAGCATCGTGATCTTTTCCGACAAGAGGACAATCTCGTCGTTCCTGCGTATCAGTTGAGTGCCGAGGACATCACGCTCATCGATCACATGGTCTAACTCCCGCTTTTGACCGGATACCTCGTTCTCCAATTTGCTGATGGTCACGCCCAGACGCCTCGATTCCGATAGTTGCGTGCGAATGAGCACCTCGTTTTCGCCAAGAGATCTCTTCAGCCTTGCAATTTCGTCAACATAAATCTCCTTCTGTGACTTTTGTTGGCGATACTCGTAATTCTCTTTGACGAGGGCCGAATCCTTCGTCGTAATTTCTTCCCGGAGACTGTCGACCAACCGTTGAGATGCCTTCTTCTCCTGCTCGAAGGCCCTAATCTCTCTCCTGGCGTCCGCGAGGTCTTTGAGCGAGTGATTTTGGTCCAACCGAAGAGCGTCATGTAGTTTCTGTTGCTCTTCCAATTGGCTCTGCTGAGCATCAATCTGACTCCGCAATTCCAACTGGCGGTTGTCGCGCACTTTGATTTCATTGGCCAAACGCTCGCACGTGGCTTGCGAGTCCTTCGACTGAAGACGCAAGCCATCGCACTCGCCCTCCAACCGGCGCGTTATGAGCTCTTGCTTCAACGCGGCATCCTTGGACTCTATCAACTCCTTCTCAAGTGACGCAATCACCTGATCGTTGGACCTTTTTTGCTCGATCGACGACTTGATCTTATCCTCCGACACCTTGAGGCGTCCTGTGGCAACGGCGTTTTCGCGCTTGCTCGCTTGCAACTCTCTGTTCAACTGGTTCTCTCTTCGGCGCATTGTTTCTAGCTCTTTGTTTGCCAACTGCGCCTCGTCATTAGAGAGACGGGTGGCAGCTTTTGCGTCTTCCACCTGCTGTTGGAGTCGCAGGATCGCCCTGCGCTCCGTCTCAACGTTGCGCTCCAACTGGGTCTTCTCCGACATTAGCCGTGCGTTGTCGATTGCAGACCTCTTCTGCAGCACAACCGACTCTGCCAATTGCTGAGACACGTCCGCGGTGAGCTTCTTCTGGTCGTTCAATGCTGCAGCAGCGACGACCGATATCCGCGATGCTTCATCTTTGAGCTCTTGCTCTTTGGACGCAATTGCCTTTTTGGCGTCCAATAGCTGCTTGTCCAACATGGCAACCTTGCTGGATTCCACATCTTTGGTGTGCTCCAAGTCGACGAAGGCCTTCGTCTTCGCCTGCAATTTCGACTGGACTTCCTCGAGTTCGCTCTCGACGCGCTCTCGCCTCTCGTTTCCACGCTGGAGGTCGTCGTNATTTCGACTGGACTTCCTCGAGTTCGCTCTCGACGCGCTCTCGCCTCTCGTTTCCACGCTGGAGGTCGTCGTTCTTTTCAGCAATGCGCTCCTTCAGCGACGCATTGTCATCGTTCAATTCTGCGTACGACGCCCGCAGTTGCTGCAGAGCCCTGGTTGTTTGTTGCCGCTCAATCTCCAACGCATTGATTTTGTTGGTTTTGGCAGACGCCTGGCCCTTCCATTCTTCGACATCGCTCGCAAGCTGCTTGGCTTCGCCGTCCTTGCGAGCTGCGGTGAAATTAGTGCCACGCACTCTATGAAAATATGCTTATCTACACAAAAGCATCGTTACTCACCCATTGCAATCTCGTTCTTATCCACAAGGTCTGTCAACCGCTCCAGCTCATCCTGTAACTGTCCCAAGCGCTCCTTGGCCTGGTCTTCCCTTGTGTTCGAGTGCTCAAGCAGGTCTTTGAGCATATCGACGTCCTGTTGCAGCGTCTCGACCTGGCTCTCTGCGCTCCGATGGGCACGAGTTGCCGTCTGCAGCTCAGTAGACGTGGCGGCATTCTGCGTTTGGAGCTCCTTGCACTTTTCCACAAGGCCCGCCTCCCGGCTACTGGCCCCTTTCAGCAAGAAAAGCAAGCTCTCAAAGTGGTTGCTGCACTCCTTCGCGTCCAGCAGAGCATCATCGCCGCCGGAGCCATCGACCACGATGAAATTGAGCTTTTGCAGGAACTCCTCCGCCTCGGCAAAGGGCGAAGGGCCCCTCGCATCGTGAGGGTCTTCCTTTGCTTCCGTTCCCCCCATTTGCGGGACAGGACACCCTTCTGTGCCCCAGAACCATTATTGAATTCTTTTGGCTGTTTGAACAGGTTTGAAAAGATCAAATAGAATCGCGCGCATGGGGCTTCACAGGGGCACAAACGGAGCTAAAACGGAGAGACCTTCCAAAAATTGATCCCAATCCAAATCATACCGTACTCGTCAATACTGCGGAAATGACGAATCCACCGTCTGGACCCACGCCTTTAGACCGCCCGCAATGTTGTAGACCGAGTGGACTCCATCCGCCCTCCCATCATCTATCGATTGTTGTATGATTCTGGTCGCCTCCGCCGAGGCAATGCCTCTCCGGCAGAGGCAATACACTGGCAGCTCGTCCTTGGACATTTCTCCAATTTCACTTAGCCTGGCTTCCAATTGCTCCAGTGGCAAGTTGACAGATCCCTCCAAGGAACACATTTCGTATTGCCTCGGCACGCGCACGTCAAGGAGGATATGTGGTTGTCCGCTTTGGCGTACTTTGTTGTATGCAATGCACGACATGTTTTGCTCGGCAGATAGCTTCGTTAGGAGGGGCATGGCGCACACGCTGGGTCCACGAACCTTCTGTAATGTCTGTTTACTGTCTTCCATCGTCTTGATACTTGCTTTGGGCGAGCAGACCGCGCACTTGGGCCTCGCCGGGGGCTTTTTGACGCTGAGGAAAGAGCAGTTGAGCGCATCGTACATGAGCAGCCGATCGTGCATGATGCTTCCAATACCGGTGACGACTTTGATCGCCTCCACGGCCTGTAGAACTCCAATGGCTCCTGGCACCATTCCCAAGACGCCATTGTCACTGCAACTCTTGCATCCCTCGGCAAGATTCGGATTGGGATACAAGCAGCGGTAGCACGCCGTCCGTTTCAGAGATTGATCCGTATCAGCGTCGGGGTTGTAATTATATACTGTCAGCTGCCCCTCCGTTCCCATGGCGCTGCCGGAGACCAGAGGCTTGCCAGCCAAAATGCACGCATCGTTCAACAAATAGCGCGTTTGGGGATTGTCGCATGCATCCACCACAACGTCGTGCTTCGACGCGAGCTCCAATGCATTAGCAGTCGATATCATGACTGCCAGCGCGGTGCAAGAGAGAGTGGGGTTTAGCTCCAGCATGGCCCGCTTGGCCGAGTGCGCCTTGTTCATTCCCACCTCATCGTGTCGTTTTGATGCATCGGCATCCTTGTGAATCACCTGCCGATGCAAATTGGACATTTCCACGCAATCGTAGTCGACGACGGTGACGTGTCCCACTCCCGCCGCGGCGAGGTAGAGCAGTGCCGACGATCCAATGCCTCCGGCCCCGACCACGAGTATGTTGCTGGATAGGAGCTTCTTTTGCCCTTCGACGCCAAAGCCATCGTTCAAGAGCAATTGACGGGAATACCGGGATATTTGATCCGGTCGCAGACTTTCGATGGCGGATATGGATGGAATGTCCTCTACCTTGTCCACGTAATTGCTTTGCAATTCGCCATTGACTTGATGCGGCACATCGGCAGAAGCAGTTTGCAAATCCCTCTCCTCCTCCAGCTCTCGAATCTTCTTCTTCAAGAGCGCCACTTCCTCCCGCAGAGCAAACACCTCCTGTTCGTTCTCCCCATCGATCGATGGCAACGGATTCTCCGGTATGGACTGCTCCACGCCTCTCCGCGGCGGCTCCAGCGGGCTGTCCTCCACCCCGTCCAATATATCGTTGAGGTTGGGCGAGTGCTGGCTGAGGAGGGAGGACGCCGACCGGCTCACGCGGGAGGCGACGCCCGACCACCATCGTACAATGACGCGAAGGGCCGTCGGCCGGTGCTTCCGCGCGCCCTCATCCTCCCCGGCGTCGCCAACGGCGGTGGAGTTTTCAATGGTCTCTCCTTCACTCAATATACGTCTACGCGCGCGGCCGTCGACGGCGCTTCCCGGGGCGCTCTCCCAATCGGACAGGGCGCCGCCGCGGACGGAAGAGCGTGCGAGCTGCCCCATGAGGGATGCGCTGTCGAGTTCGCCATCGTCGTAGCTCCTGCTCGAGCTATCGATCTTGATGCTGGGCGGCCCTTTGACCATCGTGCCCGCAGGGTTGGAGGAGGGTCCGCGTCCGCTGCGGCGGGGCAGCCTACTGGGGCCGCCGAGGAGGGTTGCGGAAGATTGCAAAATCGTCTGGCCATGGTCCGCGCCGACCCTCTCATTTTCACCACGCGACGACCTCCTCGTAGCACGCCGCCACGACCCCTCTTGCCACCCCTCGCAGACTTACCGCCCCGCAGCACCGCCCATAGGACTGCCCTCGCAGACCACCACCCGCCGTCGCCGCCATCGTCATTCGTTGCCGTCGTCGCCACAATTGCAATCCTTCCCAAACCGTTGATGATTTTTGCTCGGCTCCACTCCTTCGTCACCTCCTCTCTGCCGCACACGACAGAGATCCTCTATGATTATTATAGCAATCCGCCGATAAGTCGAGAATATTTCCAAGATGGGTCGCCCCGGAGCCATTGTCAACATCGCCGGCACCACGCCGGTGAGTGTGGGGTCAATTTTACATCATTTTTATCTGATGGCATTGCAATTGAGAACCGATCTAACAATGCTGTAACTCTGCTTCGATGAATGGAATATACAGGTCGATGATCCCGAATACCGCTACAAAATGCCCACCGTCTTTGGGAAGATGGAGGGCCGTGGTAACGGGAGCAAAACGGTCATTCCCAACATCTCGGCGGTTGGATTGAGCCTGCACCGCGACCCCGGGGAGGTGAACAAATTCTTCGGCACCGAGCTGGGCGCCCAGACGACCTACAACGCCGAGACCGATCGCGCGGTGGTGAACGGCCACCACACCGACCAGGTCCTGCAGCAGATGATTCACAAGTACATCGAATGCTTTGTCTTGTGTCCCAACTGCCGCCTGCCGGAGACGGAGTACAAGATCAAATCGGGGGCGGTCTACCACAAATGCGCGGCGTGCGGGGCGAAGGAGATGGTGGACATGAGNGTACAAGATCAAATCGGGGGCGGTCTACCACAAATGCGCGGCGTGCGGGGCGAAGGAGATGGTGGACATGAGCCACAAGCTCTGCACCTACATTTTGGCGCAGGTGCGTGTTGATTTGCTATGGGGCAGTGTTGATTTGCAATTATGTGATGCATTCTAACGCTGCAATGCACACCAACCTAACCAACAAACTAACGCAGGACAAGAAGGCGAAGCAGGAGGCCAAGAAGGCGGGCAAAAAAGACAAGAAGAAGGGCAAGAAAAAAGAGGGGAGCGACGACGATTCCGGCGATGGCAAGAAGAAGGTGCGTTTGGTTGGCAGCTGGGCTGCATTTCTATTGTCTCACATCAACTCACCCATCTCCAATCACACACCAATGGCGTAGGAGAAGAAGGAGAAGAAGTCAAAGGATAAGAAGAAGGACAAGAAGGACAAAAAGAAGGACAAAAAGTCCAAGGAGGAGAAGTCTTATCTGGAGGGACTCGAGCAGAAGGAGAGCGACGACTTTGGCAGCGACGGCGAGGACAATGGTCCGATGGAGCACGTGGACGATGCCAACGCGATGGCCCTTGCGGTGGAAGCGACCAAAAAGTTCCTCGCCGAGAACCCCAACGCCACCGCCTCCGACATTGCCGAGAAGGTAGTCAACGAGCAGATGGCGTCCGGCCTCAAATCGCAGGACAAAATCCACATCTTTCTCCGCGCCGCCTTCACCCCCGACTTCTTCAAGCACAAGCAGGTCGAGGCCCACGCCGCCACCATCGCCAAGATCACCGGGGGCAAGACCGTGATGGAACGCCACCTCATCTCCGCGTGCGAGGGACTGTGCGCCGACAAGCCCAAGAACTTTGCCGTCCTGATCAAGCAGCTCTTCGACGAGGAGGTGTTGGAGGAGGACACGATTTTGGAGTGGGCGGGCGAGGGCCGGACGGACTACACGTTGGAGAGCGTCGACGAGGACCAGCGGTGCAACATGCGGGCCGAGGCCGAGCCGGTGGTGGTCTGGTTGCAGGAGGACGACTCGGACTCGGACGAAGATTCCGATTGAGCTGGTGTGGATGCGTATTTGCTTTAGGTTGCCGTTGTCGGCGGAAGTGGTTCTTGCGGCTGCAACGGGTCCAGCCAGTTGGTTGCTTGCATTAGGAAAGAAATGTACCGTAGACAAACGTCCTATTAGAATGAATGCAAACAATGGAGTGTGTTCAGAGCCATCTTTGCTTCTAGTGGGCAGTGGGAGCTCTCGCTCCTCAAACTGCAGGCTATCTTGGGAAGACGCCTGTCTCTGAGGTTGGGGGGCTTAGGGGGCGATATCCCCTCTAAATCTCATTTTTCACGTGGGAAGACCTGGGGGAAGAGCGAGAAAAAATAGTTTGAGAGGGCAACGCCCACGACAGAACTCAACCCAACTCAACGCGACGGACGTCCCACAATGCAAGGGATTCCTTCCGCCGACTCCAGCCCTGGCCAACGCTCTCACAATCCAACAACAACCCTCGGACGCACTGCACCATGGAGGTAGCATCACCCCTCACCTTCGCCCGGCCCAGCCAGGGCGGGAAGCGCCGCTTCGGCTCCCCGATAGACGCCCCGGGTGCGGGCAGCGACGACATGGACTGCTCCCACGCCCTCCCCTCGGCCAAGCGGAGAAAACGATTTTCCAACGAGGGCGGAGGCGGGGACTCGTCCTTCTCGTTCCAGGCCAAGGAGAACAACAAATGGTCCCACTCGCCGTTCGCACAGGCGCCGTCTAGGTCTCCCCTCGGGCAGGCTGCAGGTGAGCCTCGCCGATTTGATGTTTGGGTGAAGCGGAGGGGCCTTTGGCCGTCCTCCTCCCACACCCGTTGCATGTATTGTTGGTCTAATTATTTATTCTCTCACCCTCCCCTCTTTTTATTCAGGCCACGCCGGGCCGTCGGCCAAGCGGAGCCGAGGCTCGTCGCCCCAGCCGCAGCACCACGACGACGGCTCCTCCCAAAAGCTGCAACAGCTCCAGCAGGTGGTGGACCAGCAGGCGGCCGAAATCCACCGCCTCAAATCCGAGAGGGACTCGCTGCAGGCCTCCGCCACCAATCTCTCCTCCCAGCACGCCAAGGTGGAGCAGGAGAACAAAATCCTCAAGCGGGCCGTGGCCATCCAGCAGGAGCGGGGGAACCAGGCGAATTCCGAGCTCGAGGGGGCGCGGCAGTTCAAGGCCCAGGCCGAGGAGCGCATTCGGAGGCTGGAGCAGATGAACTTGACCCTCCAGTACCAGCTGCAGGCGCAATCGTCTTCGGAGAACGATTTCATTGGGTTCAACCCGAGGCCTCCCGATGTCTACTGAGATTTTGTTTCAGACCTTATTATTGACATCCAAGGGCCGGGGTTGGGAATTCGCCGCCTCCCCCGAATTATAGAGGTGGGGGGAGAGATGCAGCAAGGCTACATTTGCCTTTTGTGTATCATTGTATCAACCTGGACATTAGTCTCCGCCGTCTTAAAATGCACGAAGGAACGAGAGGGACAAGAGTCGGCTTTGAGCAGCTACCCCTCGCTGCGCACATCCAATACAATAGGACAAGGCCCGGACGGCTCGATAGCTGTTAATTAGGATTAGATTTGCTTATGACTCTTTCACGAACATTCTTGGTTACTTTGCACAACTAAGAAGGGACTTGGTAGGTGCTTGGGTAGATTTGCTTATGACTCTTTCACGAACATTCTTGGTTACTTTGCACAACTAAGAAGGGACTTGGTGCTTGGGGGGGGAGTCCAGGTCTCCGGCTGGTCAAATGCGAGCAGGGGACACATCCTCGAATACACTCTTGTGTCCCCTGGCGAATTCTAACCTGATCAAACCTCGTATGCAAGCTACCATAGGTATTGTACTACAAAAAATAATGCGTTGCTCTTTGACGAAAGATTGGTCATGTTTATACCAACGCATCGGTTCAGTTTGCGCCTCTCCCTTCCAACACGCATGCTGTTTAGACCGCCTTGCAGATAACTGAGCAAAGGGCCAACTGCCAGATGAAGAATGGAAATGAAAAGCCAACCCCGACCCCTTCCAACCTTTGTCGCTCCACCAAACATCTCAGCTCCCATCTACTGCTGATTGTTTTCCAGTGCCACCACCCCCACACTTTGGGTGATTGCCGACCATACCCAGCGCATTGCGTTGAGATTGGCGCTCAACATCCACTATACAGTCCCCTCCATTAGCACTCATCCTGGCTCTTTCGCACGCACGCCCGGACCTTCTTCTTGAACCCCGCCCGGTCGT
>JALLAP010001172.1:0-12759 GCA_036939355.1 Thalassiosira profunda | reverse complement strand
CTTCGCTTACCTGAAGAAGTATCTCTACACTTACACTGAGGGATTCGATGGCGACGTCGTGCACACATACATCCGTGCGCTGGTCTACGAGCCGACGAATTTGGCCCCGGAAGATGGCGAGGATCCCAGCCGAACGTATCTCGACGACACCCCGCCGACCAAGCTGCCCCTCTATCTGGAGGAATTCGCGTTGAATGGCTACACCGACATCGTGGACGGGCCGGAGGTGGGCGAGTGCAAGGGCGTCGGAATGTGCACTCACAAATTCCTGTGTGCGGACGGATTCGACAAATGCGTGAGCTGCGACGGGGTCGTTTGCAAGCACTGCCGTGCATCGATCGGCGAAAGAATCCACTGCCTACCTTGTTACGCGGCCGAACTGTTAGTGCCTGAGGTTGACGACGAAGTCGGGGCAACATCAATCAGTCAGATGAGAGACGAGCTGGCGAGCAAATGGGGCGTCGAACGAGCCAAGGAACTTACTGTGGACGAAGTTATGGACATGTACGCCAAGAAGGAGATTGCCTCTGCTCGCCTCAATGGCATGCTCGATGACGTCCCGTTTCCCGTTTACCAATCAAAAGAGTTGGACGCCGAGGTGACAGAGCACTGGAACACAATCGTCGACGACGTCAACTTTGGTGAAGGAGGCGCCTTCTTGTCGGACCCAGATCTCGACGCAAAGTACCTGCCGGGCATCCTGGAGATGTTCTCTTCGCTGGTCCGGCTTGAATCGACGGCCAGCACAAAATGGACGGATTGGGTCAAGGATCCGGTGTTGTACGATTCGCTCCCGTCGCTGTTCGTGGAGTTTGCAGCGCAGTCCCGCCTCGACGAAGGATTCCGGCTTCTGAAGCGTTGCATCCGACACTCGTTCGACAGCCGCTGCAAATCGATGGACACCGGCATGGGAAGCCTCGTACTCGACGAGGATGGAGGCGTGGGCATCCGGCTGGGCTTCGACGTCCCGGCGTCGATGAGGAAGAACATTTACCGCACCGAGGTAGTTGCTACTGCCAACAAGCTTCTCGGCTGCAAATGCACGTGCCAGTGCGGGTCGCAAGACGAGGAGCGAATTGTTTGCGTGCACACGCTGGTCGTCCTCTATCTGTTGTCGATCCTCCTTATGGAGGATTTGGCCGAGAGCATGCTCATCGCCCTCGCCTCCCGCATCACTGCATCCGCGGATCCAAACGATGGCGGCTCCGTAGCCAACACAGACGCCAACGCCGAGGATCTGCAGTGGATGTGGAGCATGAGCAATTGGACAGATGGTGAGATTTCAGATATGAAAGAGAGCATAGTCACACTGATGGAGGCGGCAGGCGAGGTCGTACCTGAGGGCGATGTGCAAAGCAAAGCCATTCCTGAGTTACTTCAAGGGTTCGCCGTTGGCACTGAGCGTCGCAAAGCATGGAAGCAAAAGAGTAAGGTACCACCAAAGCCATCAGAGTTGGGACCAGTTTCAGACATGAGATTCACGTCGACATCTCAGAGGGCGAAAAAACTCACTATGCGGCCAACTCGTCCGGAGAAAACTGACGGCTCAACGCAGCCACCGGCAACCGCCAACGCGCCACCCTCGAAGTGCTCCTTGCCCAACTGCGCCCACAGTCCAAACAACCATTCACAGGAGATGAAGGAGTGCTGCGGGGCGTCGTGCTCCCGGCCAGTCCATCCCCTTTGTCAGCAAACGTTCGAACAAAGCGAGGCGCTGATCCCCGAGGAGAACCGATGGTGGTGTTGCGATTGCCACCCAAAGAATTTGCGCCCCCCGGACTATCTCAAGGTTGCGTCCATGATGAAAGCTGCGGGTTGCGAAATGGATGGATCTGACATCGTTGGCCACAGGCTTCTATCTATGCGCGCGGTGAAGCAGATGGGCGACGACTTTAGCCAGCTGAATTCGGCCGAGAAAGAGGCCAAGCGCTCGTGGACACAATTGAAGAAGATGACCGAGCAGCGATCAACGAAGATGGCCAGTACCTCGCGCGCCAATCTGAAGAAGCGACCGCATGCGGAAATATCTCCCACGCCCGCTCGGGCCACGCCAAGACGCACGACGGGCCGTCGCTCGGTGACTCCATCTCCGGCCCGACGCCAGCCCGGGGCGCATCGGCGCTCGCAACAGCTGCCCATTCGTGCACGAGCCACTGCCCGCAGGCCAACGATACCACTGCGAAAGAGGAAGTGTTATCGGAGATGCCACATGTGGGAGGGAATGTGCCCGGTCAACAGTACGTCCCACCCGTCGATGTCGTTTCACAAGGTGCCCAAGTACCCTGCCGAGCTGAAAGCAGCCAAGCCGCCGCGAGATGTCGTTATAAGGCGCTACGGGAAGATCCTCCTTCGACAGGAGACGCTGCGCCGGATGGGATACAAGCCCGACGACAGACGTCAATACTTTGTCTGCGAGAATCATCAGTTCGAAAGGACAACAAAGCGAATCAGAGTCAAATACAAGGACGAGGAGCCATTCGAACGCGCATTTCTACTCACTGTGCCTCATGCTTGCGGTCCCGAGTCCAGCCTGATCGAATCGACCGGATCAAAGGGCACTGGCCGCGATCGCGCTGTCGCAAGGATCGTCAACGGCATGAAGGAAANTCGAATCGACCGGATCAAAGGGCACTGGCCGCGATCGCGCTGTCGCAAGGATCGTCAACGGCATGAAGGAAACTATGGAGGACGGATATGTGCCACCGGATCTCGCCGTCGACGAGTTGGAAAACGAGCTCGAATCTCAGTCTTCCAAGCCGTCGACCACGAAGGAGGCGCTTTGTCTAACGGAGGAGCAGTTGCTGCTGGCGCAGGTGGAACGCGACCGGCTGAAGGCCGAGCTCGCAGCGGAGAAACTGGCCCGGTGTCAAGATTGGGAGCAGAATTCCGACGAGGCGCACATTGCCATCAACCCTGCTTTGAAACACGCCTCTGGGCTGCATCTCCACGGCGAGCTGTCATATCCCGATGCCGCGAGCGGACGATTCTTCTCCGGCGAATTGCAGCCCCTCCAAAACGAGAATCGACCGCACTCTCACAGCAAAGACCCGCCCATCGTTTCGCTCGATATGGAGCCCGATCAGGTGAAGCGGAGGACCGGGTTTCCGTCTATGCAGCACTTGCTTGCGTACGTCATGATCGTTTGCAACGGGGACTTGGCGAAGATGGTCGAGCGGTGCACTGTCCTGACGTGGCTGGAGGCCTGGTTCATGCACTTCGAATATAAGTGGGGCCGGACGTTTGCCCGAAAGCCAGACATCAGTGCCCGGTATGGCCCCGACCCAAAGTACCTCCGGCAGGAAATCAACCTCAAATACAGCATGGAACGCCACGCGCGCAACGTTTGGCCGACGTACGTTTCGTACGACGAGGATGTCTCTCTGCGGGACAATGAGAAATGGGGCCGAAAGTATGATGGGTTGAGAATTGTGATGTGGGACATGACCAACATTCCGGCCTTCGGCTTTTCGGACGCCGACTTCAATCGAATGACTTACAGCAAATATTACAATCAGAACTGCTTCAAGGGAGGGGTGGGCAATCAACTGTGTGGATGGATCGTCGTGGCACCTCTATGGACCGGAGCTGTAAGCGACACGATGTACAACGAACGGGCGGGTTATTTGCAGGAGCAGATGGAATTTCAAGCGGTGGATTTGGTGAACGGACATGTCGTACCTTGGACCAATGTATACGACAAGGGCTACCGCGCGAAGATGGTGGCGTTCCGCATGGGAAACCAGCTGGTGTTGCAACCCGTCTGGGCGGAGAGCGATCGTCGATTTGGGAGAGACGAAACCCTGCTCACGGCCGCCGTTGCGCACGACCGCGGCGCGAACGAGAGGGCTGTGAACGTTTGCAAGAGATCGTGGTTTGTTAGTAGGGGGTTCAGGCCGAACTCAAGCGCGAAAGAGTTGAATGATGCCTGGATGACGTGGTCATTCCAATGCAACTTTATGTTTCGGCCGGTATTGTAAAGATAAGCAGGCAATTCTCACCTCGTTCGACACCACTCCCCCGGAAAATCCCACACAATCCAGGCCACGGAGTACTCCAACAGCATCATCAGCGCCAACTCCAAGTTCCCCACGGTCTCGTCCAACCCGTTCGACGTCGACTCCTCCGGCACGAGCCCCCGTCGAGGACGCCCGCGTCTCCCCGCGAACCCGCGCCCAAAGATTCCGTCAATTGCCTCCCTGGCGGCAGGGAATCAAGATGGTGGAGCGTGCCGTGCACGCGATGCGCCTCCTCCCCCGGTTAGCACTCCAGGACGGGCGCGATCGCCACCACGTACGCCCCGCCCAGCTCGTGCAGCGCGGTGCACTCGTTCTCGTGCTCCATCTCTGTACAGATCGCCTGCGGCGTCCTCGTGCAGACTACGGCTAATTCCCCCGGTGTGGAATCCAGGCCGATCATCGTGCACTCGACCGCAGCTACTGCCTTGGAGAGGCCACACAAAGCCCGAGGAACCACGGAACACGATCGCCGCGCTGAGCGCACTTGGGTTGCAACGAGCGCACTTGGGTTGCAACGAGCGCAAGACGGGGACGGAGATGGGTGGTGCGTCGACGCCCGGCGGTATCGGGTGACAAAGCGGCGCCTATTCGCCGCGTCGCGCTGCCGATGGGACGAGAGGGAGGCCGGCCGTCGGCAGCAATGGCTGGGAGGGGCGATGGCGGTCTCGGGGGGCGCGGCATGGGGGGCTTCTCTGGCATCGTTGGGGGTGATGTGTTGTTGCAGTTTTGGAGACAAAAAGATTTGCCTGCAAAAATCACGGGATTTGGGTGGCGACATCGAAAAAAAGCTTGCCCCTTGGTCCATAGCAGGCAGGGAGGAGTGAGCGATGAGGAGGCGGACACGGGACACGCACATAGGTACATACATACTGCTCTTCCGCCGTACAATATTGGTTTTATCGTTATTGGTACCATAGAGCCAGGCATAAAAGATACCAGGCAACATCAAGAGGTCGCGTGCAAATTGCAAGCTCGAGCGCGAGCTACAAAAGTCGACTGTCGGCACCGCAATCCGCAAATCCGCCCCCCTCTCCCCGACTTCATCTCTCTAGCACTAACGCAAACGTCCGCACTCTCTGCGGCGTTCGTGGTCGTCGCTGGTCCTTAGCAACGCGGACGTACCGTTGCGTAGCGGTGGCCGCTCTTTTGGTGCGATTTTGCTACAAGGACTCACTCATACTCAACTCATACTTGAGTCTGACGCGTGTCGAGCCATGCCCATCAAGGGAGCGAGGTTGAGAATTGACAGCTTCTCCGCCTGTCTGCGACATGGCACTTCTGTGTGGTGCGCACCTCGCATCCGGCAGGACCGCTGCCCATGCGGCGTTCGTCCCGCCCGCGGTGCGAGGCTTGGCAAACCTGCGCCGCCGCTCTGCCTGTGATGGCGGGAGGGCAGGGAATCCTCTTGGCAGAAGCAGGCGATTGATGTCAACTTCGGTAGACCTCGCTCAAAGCATCGGCCAACAAGAGGCGTCGACAGACACTACACCTACAAATGAGTATGGAAGGTCCTTGGCGCGGCTGGCATCGTCGCCTGAGCGATTTTTGCAAAAGCGCTCGGCATGACACAAGAGCAAGTTGCGGATGCCATGAAAGCAAGGAAGGCATCCTCTCAAGATCTCAACGAGCGGCTCGTCGCATTGGAGGGGGAGAATGCGCATCGAATGACTGGGGGTGAGATTGGGAAGGTAAAGCATCAAATGATCTGCCGCCACAGACTCGAGCACCTGCGCCAGCCGTTCGTCTGTCGCAAGTACTGGACGTACCTCCCGATTTGCGTCTGTCCTCTCTTCGAACGAAACGTCAACCTCAACCTTGCAGAAAATGACGCTGCGCATGGCAGAGAAACGTCAAAATCGCCACTGCCGAAGGGGGTGGAGCGGGTGATTGTTTGGACCCATCATGAAGAGTACGGACGGACGGCCAACACCGGCTCGCTTCTGCCGCTGGGATTGCAAGGGACGGACATGCTGATGAAGGGCCTCGACGAGCACGAGGGTGTGATGGAAGAGCTGCTAAGTCGAGAAGATAGTATTCCCGTGGTGCTCTGGCCGGGCAAAGGGGAGAGCGACAACCGGACGACGACTGTGTCCGATCTCCGAGCGAGGGTGGCTGAAGAAAGAGGCAGTGACAACAGCACCGACCGCATCGTCCTCATATCCATCGAGGGAACGTGGAACAACGCGCGCAAGATGGTCAACCGCCTCCCTTCCCGCGTGCTGCGGCTCGATCTCGGGGAGGAAATCGCCGCCAGCTTCTCCTCTCCCGCACTGAACGGAGGTATCTTCCACAACGCCGCTGGCACTCTCCCTACGCCGACATCCACTTCTCCCTCGCTGCTCGCACCACTGAGGCGACAGGGCGAAGGCGCGCGTGTGGAGAACGTGTCGACCGTCGAGGCGACCCTGGTTGCATTGTTGGCATTGGGGTTGCGAGAGGAAGACGCCAAGAGGATTTTGACCATCGCCCGAACGAAGATCGACAGGACACGGCAGTACACCGGAAAGGGCGCGTGGCGGCCGTAGTGCCACACGGGGTGCTCAAGATCAAGGCCAAGGCTTGAGGAAGCACTAACGGGTCAAGGTTTGTCGCGTCCTCTCCGAGCTGGAGCCTCGGTCGCCTCGATTTTTTTGTTGCGATTCAAAAATCAGATTCTTTGAAATTTCAATATTTTAAACGTTCGGGTGATTTGAAATCAGGCAAGAACAGAGGAGGCGCAAGCAACCAGCCGCCCCTTCCTCCTCCTCGCCGCGCCCTGCTCCTGATTCAGGACGAGCTGCGGGGGAGTCGGAGGCTTGGGTGGCCCAGCGGCCCAATACCACCTGGGAGGGCGACGCGGCTGAAGGCGGCGTGGCAATTATTAGCGGCGCCAGCCCAGCGTCATTGCAATAGCAGCTAGAGTTCTCAACAATGAGGGCATTATCGCTGGGGCTGCTGCCCTTCGTCATTGGCCACGACGACGCCCCGCGTGCGCCGGCGTTGCACTCGGTGCCGGGCCCGCCGGAGTGGGCCACGCTGGACGTGCTCGGCGCCAACACGCTGCAGACGACCTTCGCGCCGCCCTCGCTCGACGGCGGCTCGCCCATCACGTCGTATTTGGTGGAATGGGACAAGGAGGCCGGCACCCCCGAGGTGCAGCGCATCGTCACCTCCCAGGACCTCAACTCCAACGAAATCCAGACCGTCACCACCTCCGCGTCGGACGTCAACGAGATCCAGGTGGTGCAAACCACTGCCACCGCGCAGGCCGAGGTGCAGGCAGTCACGGTGTCTCCCCCCGCGGGAGACGCCACCATCGATGCCGCCTACAGCTTCGCCGTCAGCCTCGACACGATCCGCGCGGGTGGTTCGTTGCAATACTCCGGACAAATCAGCGCCAATGCCGCCGCGGACGGAGCGCGGTCGTCGGTGGCGCAGATATTGGAAAATATGGCGAACGTCCACGAGCGCCCGACGGTGGAGCGCTCGGACATGAACCCCGACGGCGGCCACACCTACCTCGTGACGTTTCCGACGTCGATGGGCAACGTGCCGGAATTGGAAGTGTTTGTCAGCGACCTGCCCATTTCCATTACGACGCTGCAGGAGGGCAACGCGCTGGAGGGATCGTTTCGGCTGGAGTTTATGGGCGAGCTGACGGCCGACATTCCGCACGACGCATCGTCTGCAGAAATGCAGGACCGCCTCGAGAGCCTCGACAACGTTGGGGCGGTCTCGGTGGCGAGGAGTATGGCGGACGAGCAGGGCGGTTTTACGTGGGAAATCGAGTTTCTCTCTGACAACAACGGCGGCAACCTGCCCGCGATGATTGTGCATGGCGACGGTCTGCGGACGAGCAATGCCGTGGGCGGTGCCACCATTGACGTCTCCACGGGCCGCGACGGGAGCTACATCTCGGGCACATTTACGCTTGCCTTTCGTGGCGAGGTAACGAATCCCCTTTCTTACGATGCGGACGCCTCCTCGGTGAAGGAGGAGTTGGAGGCGCTGTCCACTGTGGCTCGCGTCCACGTGGAGCGCACTCCGTTGGACATTGTGGGGGGCTGCACTTGGACCGTTTCCTTTTTGGAGGATGGAGCGCGATCGCACCGCGGAGACATGCCCATGCTCGTGGTCGATTCCTTTTTGGTGGGCACGCCCGGAGAATCTCCCTCGATCGTGGTGGTAGAGAAACGGAAGGGCACGCAAAAAGAGATCCAGACCATCGCAATCGATGGCGGGGGCGGCGACGTCGATCCGACGTCCAGCTTTCGGTTGCGGTTCGAGGGCGAGGAGACTGGCGATATCCTGGCGCTGCCTCTTGGCGGGAGCACCTGCCTTGGGTCGACGAAGGCCCAGCAAGTCATCACCACCAGCACTGTCGACACCTCGGGCGTTGGCGGCGACGACTCGGTCTCGCACCTGACCAGCTTTGCTCTTGGGTATGAGGGCCACACCACGTCGCAAATCGTGGCCAACGGCGCCTCGTGCGAGGATACTGCCGACTTGATTGCCCAGGAGCTGATGAAATTGCCGCCGCTGTACGAGGTGGCTGTGACCGGCTCCAACACTGCCGCCGGCGACGAGGGCTGTTCGTGGGTGGTCACGTTTCTGAGCGTCATGGGCAACCCGGAACTGATGACTGTCACTGCCTCTAACGGTGACGTCCAGGCCGGTCCTGGCCACTCGGTGACAGTGGGAGACGAGTACTCGATCATTCGCGATACCGTCGCCATCACTCAGCCGGCGGGCTTCGAAGGAGATGCCAACCTCATCCAATCCGAGCTGTCGAAGCTGAGCTCGATTGGCACGGTCACGGTCACCCCAGTGAGCGCGGAGCCGGACACTTTTGGGCAGTGCTCGTGGGAGATCACGTTTGAGAGCAAAGCCGGAAATGTTGCAGCGATTGAGGCCGCTCGCAGCGGTACAAGCGATTTTTCGACGGACGCAGAGTTGAATGCGGGCAATCGCATCATCATTACGGACGACACCGTTCGTGGAACGTCCCTGCCCGTGTCAGGCGATTTCAGGCTCTCGTTCGACGGTGAACTCACTGGCTACATGCCGTTCGATGCGTCGCCGGAGCTGGTCAAGTCCTCGTTGGACGCGCTGAGCAAAATCGGCGAGGTGTCGGTCACCCGGCTGGGCCCCGACGTCAACGGCTGCTACACGTGGGATGTCACGTTCGTCTCTGATCTGGGCCCGCTGCCGCTCCTCGTGGCGGACTATCTCGACCTGGGGGGAACAGTGGCCTCGATGGGCGTGTTCAAAGCCACCGTCGGCGCGCTGCCTCCGTTCGACGGGCCGGACTTCGGCTCTCTCGTGGTCAGTGACACGGCCGATTTGTCCGTCGAGATTCCGGATCTGAAGCAGGGCATCCCCTACTACGTTCGCATCAGCGCGTCCAACGCATTGGGAGCCAGTCCAACGATCATGCCCTACCCGCCAGTACACGTGCCGTTCCCACAGCCGCCGGCGCCTCCGTCAGACGTGAGCTTGGAGGCCGAGGATGGCTCTACGTTGGCCGTGTCAATTGACGCCCCGTTCCACGAAGGAGGAAAGAGCGTGACATCCTACCGCGTGGATTACAGCACCCAACCCTTCGTCCAGGAACGACAGCGCATCTCGTTGACGTGCTCCCCGGAGCCAGAAATCCAGTCCGTCACGACGTCCGCCACAGACATCGACGAGATTCAGTTCCTCGTCCTGGATTCCAGCTACAGCGGAGGCGGCGAGGTGGCGGAAGTCCAACGCATTCGCTGCGATGCCACCGGTGGAACGTTTGGGCTGTTGCTCGATGGAGAGACTGCTTACATTTCGCACGACGCCGATGCCGACGACATCAAGGAGTCGCTCGAATCCCTGCCAATGGTGGGAGAGGTGTCGGTCGCCTTCAACAATGGCAAGACCAGCGCTTGCGCTCCCTTCGACGGCTCGGCCGCCGGCGACTTCTCTGTCACCTTCCAGTCTCTCGCGGGGATGGCGGGCGACCTGCCCTTGATGATTGCCGAAACGAGCGGCCTGGATGGCGCGAGGCACGTCGAAGTGACCACTGAAGTGGACGGCGATGCTCCTCTGAGCGGGTCGATTAAACTGTCGTTCCGCGGCGCGGTCAGCGAGGCCATTGACGTGTCCCTGGGTCCCAGCGAGCTAGCCGATGCCATCGACGCGGCCCTGGAGGCGTTGGACACCATCCAGCAAGATGGCGTTTCCGTGGCGGCAGTGAACCTGACTCAGGGAGGACACGAGAAGATTTTCAGCGTCGAATTCCAGGGAAGCGGCGTCGGCGGGAATGTGGAGGCGTTGGAGGTCGTGCCCGAGCACTTGCTCGTCGTGGGATCATCCGCCGACGCGTTCGTGCTTTCCGACGGGGAATCCTACGCGGCTCGCAACGGAGTGGAATCTATTACGTCCCTCGTCGGCAACGAGCTGTCGGGCCACTTTCGGCTGAGGTTGCGCGGGCACATTTCAGGACGCATTCCCTTCAACTCGTCGGAGAACGAGCTGAAGGCGCAGTTGGAACAGCTTCCCAACATTGGCACAGTGGACGTTCAGAGGAGTGGCCCGTCAAAAGAAATGGCCTACACCTGGACGATCACCTTCCTGTCCAATCCAGGCTACTTCCCGCCGGCCTCCCGCGATGTGGACACTCTCGAGGTTGTCAGCGAGCTGGCGACCTCAGTCGAGGCGGATGATTCCGCCGACGTGTTGGTCGAAACCGTCCGCACTGGCGACGATCGGCTCTCAGGCCAATTTCGGGTGGCCTTTGATGATGGGCAGACGGTGGAGACGACGCGGCCGCTGCAGAGCTTCATCTCGGCCGAAGACCTCAAGATGGAGCTCGAGGCGCTTCCCAACGTTGGCCGCGTCACCGTGGTGCGGTCCAAGTCGTTGGTCGGCTACGAGTGGGACGTCGAATTCACCTCGTGTGCGCTGAAGGCGGGTGTGGAAGTTTGCAACGACGGCGACCTGCTGTCTCTTGTGGTTTCGGACCTCAGCCTTCAGGGCTGCGGCGGCGCGTCGCTGGCGGTTTCGGAATTGTCCGCCGGCAGAGGCGCCGGCGCCTGTCCACACCTGCCTAGTGGTCTGTGCTACGACGACGAATCGTTTGACGGCGAGTATCCCATCGAGCACCGCATTCGAGAACTCGCGCTGGGAACGCCCTACTACGTTCAGGTGCGGCTGCGCAACTCGCATAGCCACGGCTACCGGCGCTTGGCAAACCCTCTGCACGCCACTCCCCAGCACAACCCTCCTGGCGCCCCTCCGCCAGTCGCATTGGTGGAGTCTACGAGCACGAGCATTACAGTCGGCTGGCAAAAGCCAACGGTGAATGGCGGCAAGGTCGTGTCGGGCTACGAATTGTGGATGGACGCGTGGAGCGGAGGGGACACGTTCATGGTCTACGATGGCGCCGGCAGCCCCGACGTCATGCAATACCAACTCACGACCAGCGACGTTGGCCCACACAGCCAAATCGTCGAGACGGGGAGGCAGTACCGATTCCAAGTCCGCGCGATCAATAACTGTGACGCGGACGATCCGTCGCGGTCGTGCTTTGGCGAGTTCAGCGAGGTGCAAATCTTCACGGTCCGCGATCCTCGCCCTCCGCTGCCTCCCTCGATGCCCCAACGCGAAGCCGCCAGTCGCGTCATTTCCTCTGACGAAGCCACCATCTCCGTCTCGTGGGCTCCTCCCGTCGACAATGGGGGGTCTCCCATCTCGGGCTACATTTTGTACATGCGAGATTATGAGGGCACGATGACCCAGCACGAATTCGGCGCCGAGACGATGATGTGGCAGGCCGAGTCGCTGCGCCCGGGAGAGGTCTACCGCTTCCACGTCGTGGCCATCAATGCGCAGGGAAAGAGCGGCAACAGCCCCGCGCTGTCGGCGTTGGCGGCAATGCACCCCGGAATGAGCTATGGAGGCGAGCCCGAGTATTCCAACCTCGGCTATCGGCCCGTGATTGTCGATGTGCAGGAAGACTCGCTGGCGACCAAGTGGTCGCACCTTCCGGCGGACATTGCTGGAGGCTCGCCCATCACGGGCTTCAAGGTGTACCTGTACGAGTCTCAATATCCCTTGCTGCACTCGGACTCGGATCCAATCCAGGAGGAGGTGCAGCACATTAGCATCTCCTCGGAGGCATCGTCGGTTAGCGGTACGTTTACGCTATCTTTTCGAGGCCACGAAACGACGAATATTGCGGTGGATGCCTCTGCCGACGCGGTCAAGGCGGCACTCGAGAACCTGCCCAGCATCAACCTCCTCCACGTCGAGTCTATTCCGGATGGATGGAGCGTGGCCTTCCTCTCCGAGGCGGGCGACCTTCCACTGATCCAGGCGACGTCGGGACGATTGTCGGACGGCGCCAAGGTTGTCATGACGGAGGCAACAAAAGGAGATCCAGCAACGCTCGTGTACGAATCCGACTCGCCCGGTATCCGAACGTTCGAGGCGCTGAATTTGACGCCCGACACTGGATACGCGTTCAAGGTGGCGCCCGTCAACGCCATTGGCGATGGCATCCTGAGCGCGGCCTCAGTCGTCACGGTCGCACGTGCCGGCGCGAGCGCGTCCAAAACGACCGCCAGTGGCAGTGCTCTTTCGAGGGGCATTGCGGGCTCCATCCAGGAGGAGCAGATTGTCACGTTTTTGTCGGACGACTGCTCGGTCGACCGCTTGGTCTTGTCGTTTGGTTTGTCAGATCCCACGGAGAATCTCTGCGACGCAACCGCAGAGGCGTTTGGCGCCGCCATCG
>JALLAP010001171.1:0-10297 GCA_036939355.1 Thalassiosira profunda | reverse complement strand
AGCCTGCCCAATCGGTACGAGATGCGGATGAAAGCATTTCGTTGTGGAATTTGATTGGTGGCAAAGGACGCGGGGATCAAAGTAAGAAGCAACCTCAAGCAAACTCGGCAATAGCCAAACGCAAGTCGAGAAAAGCAGAAAGGGAGGCGACAAACTTGGCTCGGCAGGGAGTGCTGAACCTGTTTTCTCTTCTCAGAGCACGGTATACGTCGGCAGAGGAGAAGCAACAGTTGGCGATTCTCTTTTCGTTGATCTCCAGGCCAGAACTGCAGCCAGTGAAAGAAATCAGAGGGCTGCTAGGAGAAGTCGACAATGGAACAATCTCTGCGATCGAACTCGTCGATATATCGGAAGATGATTCGGCAACAGCAAGAGACTACTTCCGACTGTCGAGTCGTCAGGGCGGCGGGTTCTCCAAAAGCGATGTCCAAGTGGTACGAGTGGAGCCGCCAGCCCCTCTGGGAGATGAATACAAACCGGCTGAGATTCGCGCGATCATGAAACCCACGACGCGAATACTGCGGCTCAATGTTACTGATGGTGGAGAGGGGTACACGGTCGCCCCCGACGTCATCGTCAAGCAAAACGGCGTTTCTCGCAACTGCGAGGCAACAGCAATCATTGATCGCAAGGGAAGCGTGTCAGAAATAATCGTCCTCAATCCTGGCTTTGGCTACGGCGGGAGGCTATCACGGCAAGGAGAAGAGCCTGCGCTTCCAACTGTGGAGATCCGAGAGCGAAGGCTATCACGCCAGAGCGCCGCAAGGAAAAAAGTGGTCCGTCCGGCCAAGGCTGTACCCGAGCTAGAGTATCAACTTACAGGCGTTGAGATCATCAATGGAGGTAGTGGATACCTCTTTGATCAACCGCCAACAATATCCTTGGATTTGCCGGAAGTGGACCCAGATTGGTTTGCAAAGCCAGCGATCCTGTCACCGGAAAAAGAAGAGGACGAGGAGGCCCAGTTCATTCTAGCAACAGTGACTGAGATGAAGAGCGGGAGTGATGGAGTTGCCATCGACACGAGAGCTGTCAGGCGAGGAACGGACGAACTCAGGCTCGGAGCCGATGTTCTGCGGTCCATCCAAAACGATCCTATCGCTCTGTTGCCCACGAGCATTCGCCCTCAGTTCTCAAAGTTTGTCAGCAAAGCCGTCGTGGAGAAGGGCTATTACTCCATCCCATCTCTCCCTCCTGTGCAGCCTGGCATAGCAATGCCGTCGTCGGCGTATCGATCCATAGATCCACTATTTGGAGGCGTTGGCAAGGCTCCGGTGACGAAAAATGCCCTCACCCTGTCCTCGAGCCAATACCTCAGGCTGGCACTCAGCGGAGCAATCTGCACAGTCTTGGTACGAACGGCATTGAATCCACTAGAATTGGTCAAGACGAAGATACAGCTGGCCAATGATGAGGAGATACTACAGTTGGCGGCAGAGAAGGCATCCTCGAAGCAAGCAGATGCGGAATCATCAACAACAACCAAACCTCCTATCGGTACAACGCAGGTCATGCAAAGTCTGGTTGAGGTGCGTGGGCCACGCTCCCTCTTCCAAAGCGCGGATATAACCTTCATTACGTCCATTGTCTTTGGGCTGTTTGGGTTTGGAGCAACAGAGTTGTTTCGACGGTCCTTCAGCGCCGTCTTTTTCGATGAGACTGCTGCGGGGCCGAACGAGTTCCTTCTGCTGACCGCTGCGGGACTTGCAACTTTACTGACTTGCGCCGCTGGAGCGCCCTTTGAGATTCTCAGGGTCCGGTCGATGAGCCAGCTGGACGATCAGGGAGTGAAGACAGTATTCGACAACTTTGTTGAAGAGAATCGGCAAAAGCGCCGCGCCAGCAGACCAGTATCTGTTGCATCGACTTCGCCATCCCTCTCGGCTGTGTTGCCAGCTGGGCTGCAAGTGGATGACATCAAACCGTTGTGGTCCTCCTTCAATCCCATTGTATCAAGAGAGTTGCCTTTCGCCGTAACAAAATTTTTGGTATTCGATCTGGCAGCGGAAGGCATTGCCAATTTCATCAATGGGGCGCACTTGCTGGGCGACAATGAGATCAAGGTCGGCGTTGGAGGCTTGGGACTCTTGTTGTCAGCATTTGCTGGGGCGCTTGCAGGAATTGCGGGAGCGCTGGTATCGCACCCGGCAGACCTCATACTGACGCTGACGTCTGCTGCCTCACGCGAGGAAGGCGAAGCAAAAGACTGGAGGCAAATCGTGCGGGAACTTCTAGCAGCCGACGGTGGCATTGGGAACCTGTTCAGTGGCTTCCCTGCGCGTGCGGTATTGTGAGTTGGTGATCCTGTCCTTGGTGTTTGCTGGTGCATATATGCTTTGCTCATCATTCGTCCCCGCGTAGCTTCTTCTTGGTGATTGGGCTGCAATTCTTTTTGTATGATTACATAAAGACCCTGCTCGATGTGGGCACTGATGACTTGACGCTGGTGTTGGACGTATTTTATGCCATTCGGGCGGGCCTTTGAGTTGGGGTCGCCAGGGGTTGCTTTGAGGAAATTGGCACTTATCTTTAGCTACAGCTGACGGAACACTTGCTCGGAGCAAGACTGGATGCATTCGCCAAGCTCCTCGGCAATATCGTTAATACAGCTGTCCAGCAATTGATCAGCCAGCGCTTCACAAAGCTTGGAATATCTGAGACTTCCATTCTTTACAATGGGCTTCTCCTGCTGATAGCGCAGAAGTCTACGCGCCTGAGCATGCTCGAGAATTTTCTCTTGCCTTTCTCGCGGCAGTGCTACCGTTTGAGGGGTGCTCTGATCGGTGGGCGCTGGTATTGGTCCAACAAAAACTGCGGTGTCGGCCTCCGAGTGGTTTGGGTTGCCGGCCAAGTCCTGAACCCTCTCAAGTGCCTGACCCTCTTCAAGCTCAATGGTGAGGAGCAAATCTTGGAGCCGTTCTAGCACCTTTCCGCTGTTTCCGCTAAGTTGCAGTGAAGAGAGTGCGTTTCGATTTTCAGCCGGATCGTGCAGAGGTTGCCGTGGTCGTTGGTCGTCAGGCTCGTCGCTTTGATCAGCCTCCTCGCCAGCATCGCTGGCGTCCGCTTCTAGGGCTGCTCTGACTTTCTCCAGATCGAACGGCGACACTCCGACGCTGGATCGGCCGACAAGAGTGTGGTGCTGGCCCTCTGCTATCTCCACTTGCGTCGACGGCGCTACTTCCAGACGTGAATACTCAGCCACGGCTTCGCCATCTGCACGCTCAGTGTAGTGGCGAGTGCTGGATCCTCCGGTGTCCTCCATTGCACCGTTCTCCTTGCCCTCAGACCTCCATGGCCGCTGAGCAATAGCTTTCCTGGTTCGCGGAGCTCCCTTCACTGACTCCTCATCGTAGATGAATCGGTCGTTCCACGGCCGGATGTGCTCAACTTGGCGACGGTTCGAGCTTGATTGTGGCCGCAGCCTTCCATTTGTAGTCCACCGGGTCGAATCCTGGCGTTTCCGCTGCTGCACGCGCCGCGCCGCCCGGCGCTGGCCGCTGTTCGGACTGTTCGGAGGTGTGCTCATCGTCGGCAGGTGGTCAGATGGAGTGATCGCTCGGAGCTTTCAAGCCAATTTTGAAAATCTGATTTACAATTTGAATTTTCAAACTTGTTTGAAAATTTTGAACATCAAAATTTTCAAATTTTCGAACTCATTTCAAATATTTGATTTGAATTTTCTGAAGGTGAATTCGAAATCAAAAACCATTCGGCTCGCTGGCTCCCTCTGTTGTTACAGTCTCAATGCATACCAACTCGAAGCATCAAGCCCAAGCTAGCCGCTCGGGCAGGTGGCCTTGCGTCCCTTGACTTCGGGCTCACCTCCTCAGCCCAGCTCAATGCGTTGCACGGCGGAAGGCCTGGCCTCGACGAAGGCCGCCCGCCTCGATCAAATCAAGGGCGGCGGCCCAGAGAGCAGTGCTGCGGAAGAACAATGCAGCGCCCTCGTGGAGACGTTTGCCTCGGAACTTCTCAAGAGTTCGCCACATCTGAAAGAACGACTTCCGCTCCTCCGACCAGCCAATGAAAACGGCGTGGAGAAATTCATTTGCACTTTTCTCAAGCCAACGCTCCTCCCCTACCCCGAGCTCTTCGATCTACAGTCGTGCGCTAGTTTCGTGGCCAACTTTATTCAATACGAACCGCTCGAGGCTGACGCTTCTCCAACTCTGACAGTCGTCTCTCCTGCACAAACCCTAGACTGGGCCGTCGGAGACTGCTTTGATTGTTCCTTTCTTCTCGCCTCGCTGTTGATTGGGGCGGGGTTTGATGCGTTTGTTGTCTGCGGCACAGCTCCCGATTGGTTGCGTCTCAGAGACCAAAGCCACATGGCTCTTGCGTTGCAAAGCAGCGACGAAGACGATGCGGCCAACCAACGGCGCGTAGAGACGTTGATCGAGGATAAACACTACGCCCAAAAGCCATCCCAAGGCGACGGCATCCACTGCTGGTTGCTGGTCAAGGCGGGCAAAAGAGACATCTTTACCACCGTTTTTGTTGAGCCATCGACCAGTGTCGTTTATCCGTGCGACGATTCGCCGTACACTCGGGTGCATTCTGTTTGCAATGACAAGAATTGCTGGATCAATACCGGAGACGGCAGCATCAGCAAGAGTGGGCTTGACTTCACCAACAGTGAAACGTGGAGAACAGTGTTGCCGGAAGGTCATGTTGCACCTTTCTCGTGGGTTCGACCGCTCGACCTCCCAAAGGAGAGGTTTAGGATTCGATATCCTCCCGATGGCAAACGAACCATCACCCTTGACCGATGCAAGATCGTGCTGTTTGGAAAAGGCATCGATCCGCAAGCTCTCGTGAGCCAAGCCTTCCGATATGAGGACTCCAATCAGCTGATTGTCGTGGAATGCGAGGAGACGTATTGCTCCAGACAGAGAGAAGACCACCTGATTCGACGAACCCGACGACCATTGGAGAATCAGACTCACGAGCTGCTCTCCAACAAAAGCAATATGATTGAGCGAAGCGAAGCACCCGGGATGCGCTCTGTCGCGTTTCATGAGAAGACACGGGCAGATGGCCTAGTGGAGAGACGGGAAAAGTTCGGGTCAACCATCACTGAGCACTTCCGCAATAGAAGCGACGGCCTCGTGCGCAGAGAGGTTCACCTTTTGTCTCAGAGTGATGACACGGAGTCGCCCAAGAAGACGTTGAAGCCAGAGCTAGTCCCTCTTGGCGATGGTAAAAAGGCGGCCATTGAGAGGATAGAGTGAGTGCTTCCTCGCTGGTTTTTGCCCCACCAAACGGATGCTGTGCGCTCACTTCCCCATTAATGTTCGCAGTGAGCACTTCGACGTGTCAACAGGTGATCTGGAAAGCTCTGTCGCTTCCCGCTCCTATCTGCTGCAAGAGCGTTGCATCAAGGTCAAGTGTCACTGTGAGCACCCAGTGCTGCAAAAGGAAGACATTTACCGCAAGGATGACCTCTCGAGCGGCGACTCGCTCGAAAAGGAGCTCCTCAAGTTGGAGAGTGCCTCTGTGTCCGAAGTGAAACGGACGCAGGCGGAAATGAACGGTCTCAATGAGGCTAAATACCAGCATGAAATGAGCACCTTGGCCACCGATGCCTCTCAAACATCTGCCAGCGAAAGCAGCTCCTCCTCAAATCCTGGCCCCGGCAAGACGGATGAGAAGGGCGCAGGCGCCACCTTTGATTATCTCTCTCCGTATCTCCAGGGAAAGGGGCCTCTGACGAAGGAAGACGCTCTCCAAGTGAAAAAGGCAGCCTCGACGATACCAAGGACCGCATGCTGGAGCGTGCCAAGGTGATCCAGTCCAAACTCGATCGTGAGAGATCCAATGAAGGGAACGACGATGCCCAATTTCGTATCGAGGTACTCCAGAAACGCCTCGCTGAGCACGAAGAGCGATCAATTGCCAAGTATCAAGAGCTAGACCAGAGGCTTCGTGACGACATTCGCCTTGCATCAATCCACGACGACGATGAGTAGAATCCTGCGTCGTAAAGATAACCACCTCTAGATTGCCCCAGCATCGCGCAGCAGCCCTTCCAGCTTTCCCTCTCGATACAACGCAGTCGTCTCATCGCCTCCACCGATTGACTTCCCGCCAACGAACACGTTGGGCACCGTCCGCCGTCCCGTCATGACCGCGAGCGTGTCTTGGGCCCTGAGACCGCCTTCGATCTCGGTCAAGTCAAGTACCAGCGGTAGGTCGGCAGATTTGTATGTGAACGCCCGCAGGGCCTCGAGCGCGCGACGGCAGTGGGGGCAGTAGTATTTGGAAAAGACGACGACTGGGTGCGACGAGACGACCGACTGGATGCATTCCGCCTTGGTCAGATCGCAGTTCACCGGTCTTTTGCTCTTTTTGCCATCCTCTGATGGTTGGAGCGCCGCCGGCTCTCTTTTCGCGGCGTCCGCGTGTTGGGAACTCGTCTCCATCCCCATTTGGCGCAGGTATCTCTGGGCGTCAATCGCCGCCTTTGCTCCCTCTGATGATGCCGTCAATGCTTGGCGGTAGACCTCATCGACTACCTCGCCCGCAGCCATACTCCATCAATGGACGTGGCGGTCGAAAACTGGGGACCATCCTGAGAAGATGCAATGCGCACCAACTTTGTCGTTGGATCGATGTCCATTCCTGAACTTTGCAGCCAGTCCGAGTTGGGCGTCGATCCGATCATCAGGAATGCGCCATCGACCGGGATTGTGAGCGACGAGGCAGCCTCGGGATCGGCGACTCCATCTATAGCTCCAACGATGCGTACCCCTTCCAGCACGTCAGATTCTTTTGTCATCCATTTCACCACCACAAATGGCGCCCAAACGTTCACATTGGAAAGCTGCTTTACCCGTTCCACCTCCAATGCGCTCGCCCGATACTCCTCCCGGCGGTGGATCCAATGGATGCTCGCGACGCCCATCTTGTGGAGCAAAGACACAGCCTCCACGGCCGCATCCCCCCCTCCAATTACAGCGACGCCTCTCTTACCACGAGCGTACAAATCGCCATCACAGAGCGCACAACTGTGCAACGAGTGGCCCCATAAAATTTGTTCATGGGGTAGATTCAGTCGTCGCGGTGTTGATCCTGATGCCACGATGACCGTCTTCGCGTGCACTTTTGTATGAGTTGCATCGCCCAACTGCACCTCAAATACACCATTCGTCTTTGCAAGTCCCGCAGCTAGCACCGATGGCGGGGCAAACTCCGCCCCAAACGAGGACGCCTGCTCCACCGCCGTATCGACCCATCCCTGCCCTCCTCCACCGTTACCCAAGCCTAGGAAGGAGGGAAAGTTGTCCAACCGATCCGTGCCCGCCAGCGATCCCGCCGAGGGGCTTCCACAAACGAGCACCGAAAGGCCCATCCTCGAGGCAAACAGGGCTGCCGATAGGCCTGCGGGGCCGCATCCGACGACTATCACATCGTATTGTCGCAATCCACCGGAGAGGTCCACGTACGCGATGGGCTTTGGCTGCATTCTCTCGCCACCCTCGCCTCCACTGCCACGATTGTTTGCAATTGCAGCCCTCGACAACAATCCTCGGCCCTTGTGAACCGATATTGCCGCGAGGTGGAACGTCGTCGAGAAGAGTGCACCAACGACGATCAAAAGGCACAGGAGTGAGATGCAAATTGCAGTGCCGGCATTGCACGTGCCATTTTGCGTCCGTCGCTTCATCGATGATGCGCCCAGCGGCGTCCGCAGTGGCAATGGCGAGGGCCGGAGGGGAGTGCGCCGCCGGTGTCGCGCAGACGACGGCACCGCCATGCTCTGCCGAGGCGATAAGCGGCGAGCGCTGGTCGCTGGCGGCTGGCGGAGGGTCGCGCGGAGCGACGTACATACGCCCCTCATTCTCATTTTCTGCACTATCCCCGCCGCGCCTCGACCATCCCTGCCCTCGTGATGGTCGCCAGGGAGGTCGCCCTTGGTCTAATTGCCGCGGCCGGCGCCGATGGGCGCGGTGGCTTTGGCGGCGCGGCCTTCGTTACTCACCATCGGCCGTGGTTGGCGCGTGATGGGCGCTCCGTCATTGCAAAGCGTGTCTATGCCGATGACGATGAGGAGGGGGGCGTCAAAACGGAGGAGCCGGGCAAGGGCGGCGGCGATTTCCCGGCGTGGGTGAAGGCCCTCACCCGTTGGGAGGTATCCGAGGATCGGCCGCCGCCTGCGCCCAAAGTGGAGACAAGAACGGGGGAGACGAAAAAGGAGGGGATGTCATTCGCATCCCTCCCCTTCCTTGCAAATAATAGACGAACCAATGGGTGGGAGGAAGAAATGGGCGCGGAAGTGGCCTCCCTCTCCGGGATGATCAATATGGAGGCTCTACTTGCGGCTGCAAATGATACAGATAAAGAGGTGGAGATGTTGTTGCCCGATATTGATAGTCTCCGAAAGACGATGGATGAGGAGGGCTCGCAATTCAATTGGAATCTATTGGGAGGAAAGAATGGCACGGCAGCAGCGTCTGGCACCAAGCTCTTCCCGTTTTTGGACAACGAGCTGTTGAGATGGGATGAATTTGTTCCACTGTTGCGAAAGAATGTCCAGGAGATTGCGGAACTGGTGCCCGAGGATGGTGGGATGAATGTCACCTTCGAGGAGCTGGTGAATCTGGTCCCCGACGCGACAATCGATGAAAATGGAGGGCTCGTACCTACACCCGCGTTCAACACAGCCGCGGCCACAGAAAAGATGCTCCAGGATGCCTCGCAGCGGCTCGAGTTTCTGTTCAATGGGACGAGCTCCGCCTTCTCTCCCTCGGCGCTTCAATCACTGATTGTCCGGGCGAGCGATGCCCTCGCTTTGCAACAGGCGTCGGGCAACCTCACCGCGGCCGCCTACGACATTTTCCAGCAAGCAGGGAGGGCGCCAAGGGCCACGGCCGCCTACACCGCTGAGCTTGTGCAATTTGCGAACGGAGTCCTGGCGGGTGGCTATGCACCGTTGTTTGGCAACTATCCTTCCGTCAGGAGCATCCCGGCGGAGGAGCAGATGAGGAAGGCGGTTAAACCTTCAGAGTTTGCAAGGCTGGCCGGGGCGGTGTACGAGGATAACGTGGCCCGGACGCACGAGGCAGGACACAGTATTGTGGCGCAGGGAAAGACGGCGGATGTCGGGTGGCTCGTCACTGATAGCATCCAATACGAAGATGATTTCCGATCTGACGCATCGAACAAGGAAAGGAAACCGACGTTGGTACGAACGTTCGTCCTGCGCGGGTACGACGCGAGCGACGACGAGGTGGATAGAGAGGGGCTGCTCAACGTCGTGTGCACTGCATCTCCCGTGCCCATTTTGCAGAACGGTAAAGCTGAGGTGCGGGTCCACGAGGGGATGCTGGCATTGGCGCAAGAGCTCCTCGCGGAGTTGGGGCAATATGTAGACCTGACATCGCCGGGGCACAAGTTTGTGTTTACTGGGCATTCCATTGGTGGCTCTCTGGCAGTGTTGGTCATGATCCTCCTTGCCAATGACCGTGGAGAGAGTTTTGTGAAGGAGAACGTCCTTCGAGTGTACTCGTGGGGATCCCCGCCCATCTTCGAGATTGAGTCGACCTCCAATCTGAAGCAAATGGCACAGTTAGAAGGCAGCGACACGTGCTCCGTCCTCGACGCATTCGGCTTGCCCACAGACATTGTATTTGGATACTGTCAACCCTGGGATCCGATCGTGCGGCTTTTCAGTGAATATGACCCTCTGTATCCTTTGATAGACGACCTCGGCGAGGATGGCTACACCCCTTGGGTCTCCGGTCCGACGAGGACGCTGAGACCGATCCTCAAAACGATCCTGGAATCCTGGGAAGGATGGCCTGCCTACAGGGGCAACGCCAGAGTGAAGCTTGGACAGAACTACCGATCCATTGGCGAGCAGCATCTCCTGTTGCCCGAGCCCAGTCGATATCTCACAGATAGACTCGTCTCGGTCAACACAGCGGTACCTCCGGTCGACAGCATTGTGCAAATATCGTCCCGCGAGCTGCTGCCGGCTCTCGATGAAGTCTTCAAGCTCGATGTGTTTCGGATTAGTTACGTCAGTGTTGCGGTGCGCTCCTTTGTTCATCACTTTTTTCCTGCCTACAATCGGCCAGTTGCTGATTACGCAGAAAAGGTGCTTGAGGAAGACTGAGATGATAGACAGAAGGTCGAATGGTGCATAGCACATACCCATAGTGTTCTAGACCTACATTACCTACAAGTTGTCGAGTGAGGAGCCCTTCTTTCTCTTCTGGGAATACTTCAAGCACCGGTCAAGGACGCTCACACGGAGGGCAATCGATGACAGAGACGCCTCTCCCACAGCTCTCCA
>JALLAP010001169.1:0-10239 GCA_036939355.1 Thalassiosira profunda | reverse complement strand
TTGCAACCAAGAAGAAGATTGAGGTTGAAGCCGATGACGAGGAGGACGAGTCAGAGGAGGAGGAAAAGCCGGTTGTCAAGAAAACGAAGAAGAAGATACTGATTGAAGATGATGAAGAGGAGTCCAAGGAGGAGGCCAAGCCGACAGTCACCAAAAAGGTCGCCACCAAGAAGAGAAAGGAAGAAAGTGAGCCAGAGGAGGTGGACGATGACGAGGAGGATGAAGAGTAGAGTTGCTTATAGACATTGAAGGAATAGGGCTCCCAGAATCGGCGCAGAAACCTGAAACCTCAGCTCACAGGGACAAACCCCCCCTTGGCAACAGTGACAAATCCGCCGCCCTTGCCCCGCGAGCTGTCGTCCTTGTGCAACTGAAAAGCCTTGTCCAGCTGGTCCATGATCGGCTTGAACATCTTCGATTCCATCAGGGGCAGGTTCCGCGTCAGCTCGTACATTTCTCCGTGAACCTTCTCCATGCCCTTGACGATGCTCGTCAGCCGATCCTTCTGCGCCGCACTCTGCCCGACGCCGCCGTTCCCGTCGGCATTCTCGTTGAACACGCTCCGCAGACTGAAGAAGTGCCGGAGCAGCTCCGACGCCCTCCGGAAGTACTTCGCCAGCTTCGCCTTGAACTCCTCGCCCAGCTCCTCCGCGAGTTTCTGCACGTCCGCCTCCGTCTGCGAGTCGGCCGCCATCTTTTTCGTCAGCGCCTCGAGCAGCCCCCGCCCGATCTTGGGAGCGGGGAGCGGACTTTTAAGCGTCGGGGCGGTGCAGAACCCTTTCGACATACCGGCCGTCGCGCTCTTCAGAATGGGTTCCGCATCGGCCCGCGTCGTCGCGGCGAGGAGCCTGGCGAATTGCAACTCGGACTCGCCGCCCTTGCTCGCGGCGGGATCATTGCCGAACTGTCCCGTGTAGGCATCGACGTTGCGCAGGTGCAGCTCGAGCAGGTCGTCGGAATCCCCCGCCCCCCGGGCGCAATCGGCGTCGTTCTCGTCCGCATCTGCAAATCCGATGAGGCGGCGCATCTCCTCATCATATCCACCGTTGACCTTGGCGTCGTCCTCGTCGGTCTTTGCCGCGGCCTCGGCCCGGGCGCTCTTGGCGGCCACCCTCCCCAAATCCACGCCAGCAGTGGATTCCCGGGGGTGCATCAACAACAACGCGTGGCGGTTGAACTTGTCGATCACCCGCGCCCCCGCCGAATCCCCGTCGGGCGGGGGGTGCAGGTCCCGCAGCTCGAGGAAGCGATCGCCCCGCTCCACCTCGTGGGTGGAGGCCAGGTCGAACTGCCCCACGGCAATCCGCGTCCCCAGCTTGCGAGAGGCGCGTTGCTTTCCCCCGCCCCGCTGCGATCGCGGATCGTACCGCGAGAAAATGTCCTCCGTCCCCGCGGCCGCCAATCGCGTCTGGGCTTCCTCCTCCCCCATCGGCTCGTCCTCCTTCTCCCCGTCCTTCTTTTTCTTCCCCTCCTTCTCCTCCTCGTCTCGCTTCCCAAACATGCGTTCCTGCTCTCGCAACTCCCGCTCGTTCACCTTGCCAATGTGCGCTCCAATTCTTCCTCTATCGCGATGGAAGTACTCCGACTCCAAGTACTTTCGCCAGAATTGCTCCTCGCTCAATTCCAATGGGACCTTCTCCTCGTATGCCTTGTGGACGGCCGGGTACATCAAAAAGATTTGACGCATCTCCTCCACTCCTAGGTGCACTACCCCTCCGCTTCCGGCCTTTTTGGCATCCTTCTTGGCCGTGGTCGAAATGCCCAAGTCGAGGCTGCTTTTAATGTCCGAGCTCGTGCCCTTGTGGGCCCTGCCGCTGATCTTGGCGTACTCGTCGGCCACCAGCCGGCTGTGGGTTTCCCAGAAATCCTCCTCGCTGAGGGTGCCCCCGTCAAGTACCAAGAGGCGATGCTGCGCGCGTAATGCCGGGTCCGAGGCGAGGAGGGCCGCGCGCGTGGCGACCAATGCCACGGGGTCGAGGTTTATAAAGCGCGAGGAGGGCGGCGTGCTCTGCCGCTTGTGCGACGTCGGCTCCACTTTGCTCACATCCGATGCTTCATCGCGAGGCCGCTTCTTCCCCTTCTTGCCTTTTGACAATCTCGCCGACACATCCCTCCGCGCCCCCTCCAAGCTCCGACGCTCGGGGAACAGAAACGTGTACGACGCCGCCTTCCCGCCGGGCCCACTGGCGACGACCTTGAGGAGGGATTTGGGGTGGGTGGCCGGGCTGACCTGGTGTTTGGCCACCGCGTGCCAGGGGAGGACGACGCGGGCCGCGGCGGGGGCGGCGTTCGAGGCGTCGGGGCGGAAGGCGAGGCCGCGGTCGGAGAGGGCGAGGGATCCCCGCGCCTTGCGGTGGAGGACGCCGGCGTAGGCGGTCTCCGTCGCCATGGCTCTTCGGCTCGGGGGCTGGGGGTGATTGAGGATTGAGCGAGATGGTGAAGTTCAAAGAGCGAGGGAAATGAACCTTCTACATACGCTAGAGATACTACTTACATAGGTACAATACCGCGCGGCAAGCGCCAAGTGGAAGGGAAGGTGAAGCAGGCGAGGGTGCGGTGACCAAGTGAAGCGCGCCAGGCCCGCCCCACCCAGTCCCCCTACGATGCGATCCGTCCTCGCCCTCTCCGCCGCGGCGGCCCTCGCGGCGTGCCCGGCGATCGCTTTCACAAGTCCGCCGTCCGCCGCTTCCAGAGCTGCCTCTGTTGCAATGGGTCCACCCTCGATGCTGCATGCACAACACGACGATGTTGAACTCATACCGTCGCTCAACTTTGCAAATCATGCGCCAAAGGACTCGGCACGGCATCGCCTCAGAAGTGCGGGCGCGAAACTGCTCGTACGAATGGACACCATGAAGGCAGCGGGATTCCACGAGGAGGGACTGGTGCCGATGCAGTCCGGGTTCAAGATGAACGTGGGCCTCCTCGTGGGGGCGTTCCTGTTCAAGTGGTACCGCGCCAGATTCATCACCAAGGTGAGTAGGATTGCCATATGTCAATTTGTATCGCTCAAACTCATTGCTCCACCGCTATGAACACACCTTATGCACAATTTCTCCTCCAATGGACAGATCCCAGTGTGGGACCGCCAACCCCAATGGAACATGGTCGTCACCTCCCCCGAGCAGGAGAAGGAACTCCACGCCTACTCCTGCAAGCAGTGCGGCTCGACCATCTTCATCGCCCGGCACCGCGAGTGGTTCTTCAAGGGGGGGAACACCGAGTGCACCAACTGCGGCGCCACGGGCAAGGAAAACTTCGTGGACATTCGGGGCGAGGTCCTCGATTCGATCGACGACGATTACTTCGATTACGAGAGTCCGTTGGATTTTGTGAGCGCGGCGGAGCGGAGGAAGTTGGTCAAGCAGGCGGGAGGGGACGAGGAATTGGCGAAGAAACTTGCCATAGAGAACGTGATGAAGACCGACGCGGAACAGATTCAGGTGGAGGAGGAGGCAGCGGACGATGATGCGGAGAGCGAGAGTGCAAAGCCAAAGAAGAAATCGAAGAAGAAAAAGAAGCCTGCGCCAAAGAAGAAGAAGGAAGAGCCGGCCGATATCTTCGACGAGTTGGACGCCTTGTAGTTGCAATTGGATGCAGCTTCTATCGGCGACAGTGGAGGAAGCAAAGTGGGGGGTACGGGGATAATCTCGAATTGCATTTATGATATGGGGCAAACAGGCGTCATTTTGGCATCGCGGTAGCTTCTGTTTGGTTGGCCACCGGCTCTCTGATGTCGCAAAGAAACTTGGCCCAGTGCTTCTCGCTGATGACGCCGGCTCCCAGACATTCGTCGGTGCCCAGTCGATAAAAGACGACGTACTGGCCGGGCGCCAGTCCGCCATCCTTCTTGTCCAACAATACGTTCCCAGTGGATCCATCGCCACTCAAAAGCAGAGTGCCCTGGACGATCTTTGGGCCATGGCGTATTTTCGTGTCCATCCGGACCTCTTTCCATTCACCGCCGGCATCCGCTCTACAGTCAATGGGAGCATCGCCCGAGATCCATCTCACATCCTCCACCTCGAACTCGCTCCGTGCTCTCGCAAAGTCCTCCTCGTCGTATCGATTCGATACGTACACGACATCCCGTTCCTGATCCTTGGCCACGACGTACCACGGACCCCTCGCCGTGGCGAGCGGAAACATCACCTTTCCTATGCCTTTTCTCTGTCCGACCGTGTGAAACCACAGTCCATTGTGTCGACCGATGACTTCTCCGTTCAGTGCATCGACCACGTCTCCCGGTCGATTTCCCAGGTAGGACGCTAGAAAATCGTCGAAGCGCACCTTGCCCAGAAAGCAAAGTCCCTGCGAGTCGGGCCGATTTCTGTTGGGCAGCTCGAATTGCGCTGCGAGCTCCCGCACCTCGCTCTTCTGGTATTGTCCAATGGGGAAGAGCACTTTCGAGAGCTGCTTCTGCGTCAGCGCGCAGAGGAAGTAAGATTGGTCCTTGACCGGATCGGGCGCACGAAAGAGACGTTTTGTCGGCTGCTCCGCTCCATCCAATGGGACCTCGTCTTCCAACCTTGCATAATGCCCCGACGCCACGTAATCGAAGTCCATCCCGCTCTCCTCGATGTACTCCAAGAAGCAGCCAAATTTGACCCTCGAGTTACACATGATGTCCGGATTGGGCGTCCGGCCCCGCTGCGCCTCCTCTATCGTGTACTGCACCACCCTCTCCCTATACTCCTTGCCCAGGCTGACCGTTTGCAATGGAACGTTGCCCGCGTGCTCGCATACCGATTGGCAGACGGCGAGGTCGTCTTCCCACGGGCATTCGCCCAAGTGGGAGAGTTCGTCCTCGAGCCAGATGCGAAGGTAGAAGGCGGTGACGTCGTAATTTTGTTGCAGCAGTAGGTGGAGGGCGACGGAGGAGTCGACTCCCCCCGAGAGGAGCATAGCCACTTTGGGCTTGGGCGACGTTTCTGGTTGGCTTCTTTCCGATTCAGAGGACGAGTCCTTCGCAATAGCACAGCCCGCCTCTCCGGTCAATGTTCGTATTTGGCGTTGAATAACACGCACCATCGACGCCATGCCGTCGTTCCTGCCCCTGCTGAGAAACGAATGCAGCCCCATTGCGGAAGTGAGAGATTCCGGATCCAGTGTTAGGACATCAGCAGCTGTGGTGTTTGCAAACGCCTCCGAAAGCAGCGCCAAGAGTCCCCCGCTGAGCATGGCATCCGCAGTCCCTTCCACTAGCACGCGGTAGCTCCCTGCATCACTTCCAGAATGATCCGATGTGGCTAGGAGTGTGGTTTTCACGTGCACCGTGGCGATGCATCCGGGCACCCTCTCCATCTCCGAGGATAATGTGTGCACATCATATGCATTTTGCTGCATTTGCTGGAACCGAATGCCCGCCTGGACTATCCGCTTCAGTGCATCGTCCTTGCTGTCTGCACTGGCGTCGTCGTGTGATGATGGCACCAAATACTTCTCCCGGACCCTCTGTATCGAATGCTGCAACGAAGGCGGGATCCCCTCCGTTCCAAGCCACCCACTATTCTTTATTGCCGATTGCACCGATGAATCCGACGCCTCGACAAAGAGTGGTGGGAGATCGCCTCCCTCCGCAACGTCGTCGCTTTCACCACTGTCCCCTGTGACAAGTTGCAATCTCGTCCAGGGCGACGTGTGATGGGAGCACGGCCGAGGAAGGTGATGGGTCGACGCCGACGGCGAGATTGGCGGTGGCGGCGACGAGAATGCACCAACCAGCGGTGACGGCGCAACCGGGGCCCCCCAGGCGAGGAGGAGAAGGGCAATGTGGCCCATCGCTAGCATGTGGGGTCCCGCCGCGGGTGGTTGGTTGGGGCGGCGCGCGGGGCGAGGTTGGGTTGGAAATGGTTGGCCGCGGGACGGCGGACGGGAGGAGAGGGAGTGTAGGTAAAATACGTACCGATGGGCCTCTAGGTAGAACAGGAAATCGCTGAACACTGCATGCACTTTTGCGCGGCCCCCCCGGCAGTTCGACGAACTTCGACCCTTCGGAGAGTCTTGCCTCGCAAAGGCCTCTTTCATCGCATGCAGCTTCTGGCGAGAAAGCAAGATGCAAGATGAGAACACTGAGCATCTTGCAACACCCTCGCAACTCTTCATGCAGCGCAATTGGGTGTGTTGGTCGTCCCGAGACAAGATTGTGCACAGCGCGTGGCCCTCGCAAAGCTCTCATAAAAAGTTGACTCCACTGCAACTCTTCTATCCCTCTACTCCACCATGAACCTCTTCCCTTCGATCGCCGCCATCCTCCTTTCCTTTGGCTCGACCATCGCCGCCGCCAGCAAACGTCACCTCCGCTCTCGATCTTTGATGGGGGCTCAAGGTGGCATCGCCTCCGCCGCTGAAGAGCTTTGCGAGGGCCACGAGGGCGAGGCCAAGGGTATTTGCACGTCCTTCTGTGGACATCTGTGCGACAATCCAGATCATCCGCGCTGCGAGGTTCTCGAGCGCAAATGGAAGGACGAGCTGCGTCTGGGCCGCTTTCCATGCGATCCAACCCGGGCCCCGACCATGGTATGTATCTAGAGGTAGAGGGAGAGGTAGTGTTCATAAGATGTGCATTCATTACTCGTCTCTTATCACACGACACCTGCAGTCTCCCACGAATAATCCAACGGAGTCGCCGACGAAGAACCCGACCGAATCCCCAACCAAGAACCCCACGAAGGTGAGTACAATCTCGTTCGATGCCGGAAGATGCAAGCCTCCAATCCCTCGCTCAATCTCTGACTCTTCATGTGATGTGCTCTTGCTGCAGTCTCCCACGAAGAACCCGACCGAGTCGCCGACGAAGAACCCGACCGAATCCCCAACCAAGAACCCCACGGAGGTGAGTACAATCTCGTTCGATGCCGGAAGATGCAAGCCTCCGATCCCTCGCTCAATCTCTGACTCTTCATGTGATGTGCTCTTGCTGCAGTCTCCCACGACTCCGACGGCGTCGCCGACGAAGAACCCCACTGGTGCGCCTTCCCCTACTTGCTCCTTCGTGTGCATGAATGCACAGAAAGGTGATCTTGGTGGGTGCTGCATCGAAAATAGTCGCCTTCAAGACGGCCCTGCGCCTTGTCCCTCTGGCAAGACCTGCGCTGATGAAGAATGCCAGGGGCCGCTTGTCGGGGGGAGCTGGACGAATGATGGGGAGATTCAGGAGTTCACCGGGGGTGAAGAGGAGGGCGTTGATCTGGTTGTGACACCGCTTGTTCAGACACCTATTACAAAATGCTACTGTGATTTTTATGAGGGCGAGCTGGTTGAGGCAAGCAGTTGTGCTGAACGGGGCCTCACTGCATGCTCCAACGATGTCATACCTACTACAGATCAATGCTATGTCGACTTCCGCATCTTTCGCATTGGTGACGGGCCAGTCTGAAGGCTGTCATACACTGTGTGTGTCTGCAACTCAGGGCCTGCTGATCATCTGTCCAGCTTCAAGCAGCTGCGCCTATCATTTATGGAGTAGGGTAAACATAAGCCAACATTGTAAGGCTTGCAGCACCCACTCATCGACCGTTTGCCATTCGTCCAATCTGATTCACGATAGATCAACACAATCAACAACTTCGTGAACCTCCTTCCGCTATTCTACAGATGCTCGGTCGTCTCTCGCAAAGCATACAACACCATCAACTCTGCATCTCGCACATCCCTTGCCACGCCAGCTCTAAACTTCCGGTGTTCTCTGCTCTGATCGTCTGTTCCACTTAAATCGTTCTGTCTCGCAAGCCACGCTTCGGCGGCCTTTCCGTCGTTCACCAGAGTTGCCATCCGGTCTGCGATCCCCTCTCGTATCAACGCCAGCGCTTGGGCATCCCAATCGACGCTTTTATCCAAAGAAGCCGCCGTCATTGTCATTTGGGATGCCTCGATGGGCGAAGCGTCGTCGTTCGAGTGATTCTTTCGCAGTTGTGAAATCGCCGAGGCGGCCGCTCGAAACGCTGGCAGCGTCGCTTCGATCGCCCGCCGATGGTGCCGGCTGTGATCTGTGTCACTGGAGGCAGCGCCAATTTTGGTGCCCACCACGACGCACGGCTGTCGCCTCGGGAACGGGAACTCGTCTCCGGTCGATTTGGGCGGCGGTCGGAACAGGCTCACGACCTCCAGACGATCCAGCTTGTCGGGTCGATCGTCCTCCTCCACTTCTATTCCATCCTTGCTTCCCTGTCGAGCCCGGATCTCGTTCGCCGCATTCACCGCTGCGAGCACCGCCTTGACCAACGGTCCATAATTAGCTTCCAACAGTAGATCCAATGTCGTCTCCTCTTTTGCTTTTGCATTTGGTGTAGGGATCGATTCGGGCGCCAAATCGAGCGCCGCCGGAAACAGCGGTATCACCGCGCACTCCCACCGCTCCCTCCTCAATGCCGGTACGAACCCGTAGCTCGAGGCTATGTCCCACGCGGGTCGCCATCCGTAGCACTTGTACAGTTCCTCCCCCTTCTTCACATTTCTCAGCGTCGTCACCACAATGTCGCCTTTGCCCTCGGCAATCTTTTCCTCGTCACCGTCGCCGACGTTCCACGTCCAGCTCACATTGGGATCTTCTCCGTCGTGGTTCAGCATGTCCACGGCGGGAACTAGCATGCGGCCCTTCCCATCCAAGTCTCTTCCCGCCGCGTCCCCGAACGATCGAGACAGCACCGCCGTAAACGCCGAGAAGATGGCGTTAAGTATTTGACTTTGCGATGCACCGTTCGAATGCTCTTGAAGGAACGAAGCCGACCACTCTCGCACCACCAGTCCGATGCCGGCGCGGACCTCCCGGGCTTTTGTTTGGCCCATCGTCCCCTGCAGGAGAGTTTGGATCTCGTCGTCCGTCCAGTACAAAAAGTGGGTGGGCAAGGGATGCCACTCATTCTTCGGATCGGCGTATTGGGGCAGTAATGGCATAGCATCGAGAAAGAGCCCCAGCCGCCGCGATTGCTCCAGCGCATGCCCCTCCTTCACCGCGGTTGACGTCCAGGCAGTCTTGTCCTTGTACCGCGTCAATTGCAAATGGGCAATGATGCCAGCGAGCACCGCCAGCCGCTTCCCCTCCTGGCTCTGATTTTTGTTCGTCGCCACCAATTCTTTGTCCCACATCTTTGTAAGCATGTCCAACACTGCATCGCCTCCATTGCTTTCGCGGTAGCCGTCGAGGATGGAGGCGGCGTCGATCATCCCCACCTCCTCTAATGGGAGGCACATGGCGATGGTATCCGCTGGGACATTTTCTGTAGCGACGATGCCCGTGCCCCCCTGAGAGGGCGGGCGGATGGCCAGTGCGACGGAGGGGTGCACATACGCATTAGGGGAGGAGGCGAGGGTGGATTCCCACAGGGCGAGGTGGGGATGTTGCGTTGGCTCGCTTTGATGCTGTTGGGTTTGCTCCTGATCTTGGGACACCGAGGATTGATGGACGTGCACCGACGGTCGAGAGAGGGCGCGCGTCGAACGAGGGCGCGGGCAGCTCGTCGGGCCGAACGCGGCAGCGCTCCAACCGCCCAGGCCGGCGATTGCAATGCCCAGATGGATGCCCTTCATCATCGCCTGCGCTGATGTCCCCATCTGGTGAGGTGTGGGTGAGGGTGGGAGAGGGGGAGGCATACATACATGTACAACGTACACAATACTTTGCTTCACTAACAACTGGGCTTCGGCTTCGGCCCTGCCTGCTCCTCGCTCCTGAAGCTCTCGCGAACATGTTAGGGGCAGGGGAATCATTCGAGAGCTGTTCCTGTTACTGCGGTGCAAGATACTCAATACGCTTCTCGTGGTTGATACTTCAGTCTTAGCATCATTCCACATCGGCCAAGGTGTTCAGCCGGTACCAGTGGTTGGCGATCCACTTGGTCCCCTCTTCTTCGGAAGTGGGCAGACCGCAATGCAGCGCCCGCCAGTCCAGACGGCCCGACCCGTCGTCCTTGTAGTTGTAAAAGGCGATGGCGTCTCCCCGTTCAATTTGCGCGATATGGTCATTGTTGCTCTCTTTGTCGTCGGATGGAGGATCGCCGGATCCTTTTGCAAGAAGCCCGTCTTTTCCGGGCTGCAATCCGTTCGCCATTTCCAGCGCATGTCCCTTGTTCTTCGGCTCGCTTTCGTTTGATACATTGGCTGTGTCATCCTTTTGTGCCAATGGGAACCATGTCCCTGCAACTCCGTTCAAGTAATAGATCACCGTCAGTATCCTCGGCTCGCCGTCGTGATGCTGAATAAACTCGCCCCCCGTCCCATACTCCAGCACCTGCAGATCTT
>JALLAP010001168.1:0-12739 GCA_036939355.1 Thalassiosira profunda | reverse complement strand
TTGGCAAGGGGAGCAACGCCAAGGTGCCCAAGAACCTGTCCACCACCGAACGCATCCGCATTGAGATGTGGCCCGTGGAGACGGTGTTCAAGCACACCTACCCTCGCCTGGATATCAACGTGTCCAAGATGCAGAACCACTTGCTCAAGAGTCCTTTCTGCGTCCATCCAAAGACTGGAAGGGTGTGCGTTCCCGTCTCAAACTTTGCCACCTTCGATCCGTTCGCGGTTCCCGATTTGGCGCAGTTGGCAGAAGACGAGCCTGAAGGAACCCTTCGAGCACTTCCAAAAGAAGTTCTTGACGCCCCTGTTGAACGAGGAGCGGAAAATGTTGCGGGACGAGCGCGAGCGGAAGGCTGCCGTTGTGGGAGATTTCTAAGTGTTGGGGTTTTGGGCAAGTCTCTTGGGGCCTGGGCTTACATCGGGACAGTCTATGGGGATTTGAGACTTTGCTCACCTGATAAAGAAGTATGTTTTTTGTATCTGAGCTTTGAAAGATTTAAATTCGAGTCATTTCAAAACTTTGCTTGAAGTTTTTAAATCCGACACAGCTTGGCGTGATGGGATCACTTTGCAAAACAATACAACGGAGCCTCGAGACAGTGGCGGTCACCATTGGCTAGTCATTGGCTTGTTGCGATCTGGTGAGATGCCTTTTCCCAAGACGGCCGTGAAAGTCGACCCTGGAGTCTCGGCTGAGAAGGCTCGGTCGCTACTCAAGCAGGCGGATGCTGTCGGATCTAGAAACGACGGCCGGAAAGCCCGCACGGAGACCGAGTGCCTCTCCAACTACCCGTGCGCATCAGCGTTGGCCACAAAGCAGGAGATTAAGCTCAGACTCAAAGCCGCGGAGTCATTCAGACTCGCGGGAGAGCACCACTGGCATGACAGCGCCAATGCGTACGCTGTTGCCGCGGCACTGTACGCCGAAGACTTGGGCGACCAGGCAACAGCAGCAAGGCTGTTTACGGAGGCGGCCGTTGTTGCCGAGAAAGTCGATTCCAGCTTTGCCTACGACTACTACCGCAAGGCCGTCTCGAAGTATTGCGACGCAGCCCAATACAAAGAGGCAGCAATCTTGGAAGAGCGCACGGCCAAGAGCCACGGCTTGACCAAGGACCTGGAGACTTCTGTCGAGGCGTATCAACGAGCTGCCAGGCTGCACATGGCCGCAAACGAGCATGACAGCGCCGACCGCGCCCTCAACCAGCACGCCTACCTTTTGGGCAAATCGGGTCAGGCCTGGGAGGCTGCCAGAGCGTATGAACACCTTGCCACATTTCAGGCGAAGCGGAACACAAAGAAGCCCAACGTCCCTCACAGTGCGCTCAAGGCAGGAGTTCTTCTGCTCTCCGACTGTCTACAACAATCGACCGAGCTGGACTATTCAGAGATGCAAGAGATGCTGGAGACGATTGTAGAGCTCGATTGTCGGTTCGCAGAGTCTCGCGAACACGCATTCCTTGTCGACCTGATGCAGAGCGTCACCCAGGGAGACCTGGACAAGTTCGCCGATTGCCTTTATTCGTTCAATACTATCAGCGAGTTCGACGATGTCATTCTAGATGCTCTAGAAAGAATCAAGAACGCCATTGATAACAGTGAATAGCACATCAACGCCATCACGTCTTCTTAAAAAGGCTCTTCAACGACGTCTGCTTCTTGCGTTTGTTGACCGCCACAGGCGCCGCTGCAAACCGAAGGGTAACTCGTCGTTCTGGTTGCCCCGCATCGCCCCCCGGCCGATCGGGCGAGTCAAAGGTGGAGGTTGCCACGGCAGCTTTTCGTCTGCGCCTCGGCTTTTTCAAGAGAGATCGCTGTTGCTTGCGCTTTATTCTGAAAAGCACCGCCTCAGATCCAGATCTGCGGCTGTGCCACCCAGGTTCGTCTTCGTTTGATCTGTTGATGGAGCTGCCGATGGCGTTGGATCACGTGATGAGAGTTTTGCTCTTGCTTGCGGCGGCAGCTGCTGGTAACGGCTTCTGTGCATTGCGCTCGCCCTCTTCATCTGACGACGAAATCAGTTCATCGCTCAGTTCATCTTCGCTGGAGGAGTCTTCTCTGACGACGTCCCCCAATCGCTGACGTTTTGTGCTCTGTGCACTCGATGTATCATTGCTGCTCTCTGATGAAGAGTCTGACTCATCCCCGGAATCCCCCTTAGCAGGGTCCGCACCACCTCCATCCTGCTTTGCAGTTTCACTGTTCAAGAGGTCAATGCTGATGTTTGTCTCTAGCGGAAGGCTTTCGCTTTTGAGAGTCTCATATTTTGCTCCACCCTGATCCACAGGTTCACTCTTCAAGAGGTCAATGCTGATGTTGGTCTCTGGCGGAAGGCTTTCGCTTTTGACAATCTCATCTTTTGCTGCTGGTGCATCTTCGTCAGATGATATCATTTCCTCACTCATTCCTCCCTCTTTCATGATATCTCCGATGCTCCTCAACTTTGCATTGTTGCATTTGTCAGCAGAGGAAGCGATAGTGCCTTTCGCAGGTGCCACAGCCTTCTTCTGCATGCACATGGACCGGTCACGAGCACTTGGCGATGGTGCATTGTGCACGTAGGGCAGAGAGTCCACCGTCACGTACGGTTCCCCGCGCCCTTTGCTTCTTTGCAATTCCCTGCGCTCTGCTTCCTCCCTGATGCGCTGGTATTGATCGGCAGCGGGGAGAATGTAGAAGGGCCCTGCATCGTCCAACGACGAGGCGAATGCAATCCCGGACGCTCCGAGCGCCAATGGTCCATCTGCGGGCGGTGGCCCCAGAATCGTGCGCCCCTTTGCAAACCGAGCCACCTCCTCGTCGGTGAAGAAGACGTCGGCCTGCCTATCCATCGTATTTGCAGCGTGCAATGCCGACAGCCGACGAGGACGCACGTGGACGCCAGCGCGGCTGTGTTGCAGTGTGCGATGCGAGGAGAAGAGGACTTGTCGACTGAGCAAATAGGAGGGGCCCTTTCAAGGCATACTTGTGCTAAAATGGCCCTTGAGCACTGCTCAGCTGACACAACTTCAGGCCCCGCCATTCAATAGCATTCAATCATTATTTTTGCGCGCCTTTCACGCACAGGCACCTCCAGACAGTAGAGGAGGCCGCCGACGTTCCCTCCATCGTCGCCGCGGCAGAGGGACGCCAGCGTGTGCGCTGCTTGCTTATGGGCGATAGGCTCCAGCTTGATCGTTGGATAGCTTCCTACGCGGCGCTGGGAGAGGACGGTCGCACCTGCCATCAGTAGAGCTGGCGGCTGAGGCATCGCATTGCGCGTCTCGCCTTCCTCAAGCCTGCCGAGGCATCTCCCATTGCAATACGCATTCAATAGGATACCACCAGGGTTCGATATAGAGCCGCCATGCCGAAGCCGAAGGCCGCCGTCCTCCAGAGGGCCCGCCGGTCGACGGCGGGCAAGCGAATGTCCTCCCTCGTCGGACAGGCTCAGGACGACGACGACGCCTTCTGGTCTCACTCCATCTGGTCCGAGACGGGCGGGGGATTCTCGGACAAAGGATCGCGAAAGCGGAGACGGGACGAGGGTGAGTCGTCGTCGTCGTCGGAGTCCGATGGCAGCGACGATGAGGGCTCTGTATCCGATGGGGAGGGGTCGTTTCGGATGTCCGACGAGGACTCGGCCGAGGCGGTGGACCAGTTCGATTCCGACTTCGACGAGAGCGAGTCGGAGGAAGATGGAGAAGACGAAGGGGAGGAAGAACGGGAGCTTCTGGCCGAGGAGCGGCGCGCCAAGGCGTCGAAACGGAAGAAGAATCAGCGGCTGGGCGTGCCCCAGAGGTCGAGCGCGGGGAGGGACCTGATGGGGAAGAAGAAGACGGGGAAGATGACCAAGCGGGGCCCGCTGGGGGAGGGGTGGAACCAGGGGCTGGTGTTGAATTGGCCTCCGCCGGCGGGTGCGGTGGCTCCTGTCGCGGGGGCGAAACCTGCAATGGCACCAGCATCCCAGCCTGGTGGGGGATTGAACTCAGTCTCTTCCGTCGTTCCAGTTACGGGCGCTCAGGCTTCAGCTGCAAAACCCGCTGCACTTCCAATACAACCGCAGTTTATTCCACCAAAGCCAGCAGGCAAACCAGCCCTGCGGACTGGAGTGCCATCCGCCCCACCTGTCAAAGGGAGACTGAAACAAACAAAACCAGCCGCCCCGCCTGCCAAAAAGAAGCCGCCGCAACCCAAAATCACGCAGGAGGAAATGATCCTGGAATCCATTCAATCGACAGAGACGGACAATTCCAAGTGGCTTAACGCCCGAAAACGGAGCAAGGAGGAGGCAGCTCAGCTGGAGAAGGCCGCGGCGGCGGGCAAGGCAAAATCCTCGCTGCACCAAAAGCCCGTGTCGCGATTTTACAGCCGGAGGGGACGCACCAACACGTTGACGTTCATGGACATGGATCAGCTGCCCGAAATCTTGACGAGGAAGAGCGCGTGGCCACGTGGTGGCAGCACTGGCAGTCCGCACTCGACCGTTTTGTCTCCCAGGCGAAAGAGGTCTGCATCCGAAACCAGCGCACCGCCAACGCCCGAGGTCGAAAAGAAGCAAGAAAAATGCGTCATTACCGGGAAGGTGGCGCGGTACAGGGACCCAAAAACAAAGCTGGGATATTACGATATGGATGCCTACAAAGAGCTGAAGCGCCGGATAGAATCGGGAGAAATGAAGATAGCCAAGGCCAAACCAAAGCCAGCGGCCAAGAAACAGAAGAAAGTGAATGGGCCGAGCAAAGGAGTGGGGCGTGAAGGGGTGACTGCTGGCAAAGGAGCGATCAAGTTGGGAGCACCAAAATCTCACGTGCCGCTTCAACCGGGCAAACAAACGTTGGTGGCTGCAAGGGCGCCGCCCGCAGCCGACGTCAAAGTGAGGGTGACGCAGGGCGGGTGTCCGGTCTCTCCGCCTTTTNGCAAGGGCGCCGCCCGCAGCCGACGTCAAAGTGAGGGTGACGCAGGGCGGGTGTCCGGTCTCTCCGCCTTTTAGGATTCATTTGAGGGTGCCAGGAAAGACCGATAAAAAGGAACCACCGTCGTTTCCTACGGTAGTGGGCAGCTCGGACAAAGCAAATGGAGGCAGAACCGTTGCCAAAGGAAACACTGTGGCCAAATCATCTTCTGCTGCACCTGGTGTTGGAAAAGCAGCAAATGACAGCGATACTGCGAAAGGAGAGAGTCCCGGCGAATTGCAATCGGAGAGCTTTTCGGAGGGTGTGGACTCGGCGAAGGCCCAGAAGACGGAAGCTACGCAAAAGAGTGGCGATGACAGTAGAGATGTCGGCGCCAATGGCACGTTTGCTCTGGCAGGGATACCCGCAAAGCCTGACGTTGCGAAGGAAGGAGCGACAGAGGAGAAGCAAGCAAAGGCTCCGCCCAAAGGCGTTTCCACGAGGCGCGGTGGCAAGCGCAAAGCAGAGGGGGCTCCGGAAATCCCAACACGAAGCAACAAACGAACAACCATAGAAGCAAATTAGGCGAAGGCATAACATAGAATGAAACAGATGATGCTAGATCAATGTCAATCAGAGGGAGCCTGCAGGGAGAGAGAGAGATAGAGGAGGGAGGAGGGAGAGAGAGGAGAGGAGAAGCGAGAGGGAAAGATATTATTAGTTACAACCCCTCGCCTCTTCGAAGGCTCCTGACGTGCTTTTCCTACCTGCACCACATTGTTAGCCTCAAAGCTAGCGCCTTGATCCATATCACCCCCTGGTATTAATAATCTCACTAGATTGCCAAATAGCATCCCCCCAGACACAAACAGGTGCACCGAGCGACGCTGGACGCTGGAGCCGACCCCCTAAGCTCCCAAATCAAGCATGGCCTCCGCCGCCGCCGCCTTCCAGGACGACCTGGGCTGGGCGACAGGCGGCGCCTTCCCCTCCGACGCCGCCGGTGGCCTAGCGGCCCCATCCGCCGGCGGGAAGGTGCTCGCCTCGGACGATTTTCTAGANCTCCGACGCCGCCGGTGGCCTAGCGGCCCCATCCGCCGGCGGGAAGGTGCTCGCCTCGGACGATTTTCTAGACGACTTTGATGCGGATTTCGACGACGACGATGGATTCTTCTCCTCGGCTACGGGAGGGGCGGCAGGCGCCGGGACGGCCAGTGCAGCGAACAAATCGGCATCGCAGTCTGCCACATCTGCCACATCCTCGTTCGGGATGTCGGCCCTCGCCTACCAGGATGTGGCGACTTCTGCAAGGTCCATGCGAGGGAGCGTCCCGCGCCCCACATCGCCAACGTTTGGGCAGGACGGCGACGACGACATGGGCGACGACGACGAGCTCGAGGAAATGGATCGGAAGTTTCTGATCCCATTGCGCAATCCGCGCTCCTCCCATCGGGCCGTGGCGAGCTCCTGCCTCATGCTGCACCAGCTCGTCTGCTCTACTGATCCGTACAATCAAGCGAACGCAGCCGTCTCCTCCGCCTCCAACTCTCCGCCGCCCCTACAGGTGAAGTCCTCCTCCCTCTTCCACGTCCAGCAACACCAGCGCCGCATCCACCGCATCATCTCATCGCTGACGGACTGCCTGCAATCCCACGAGTTGCAATCCTGCCGCATCCTCGCCTGCCGGACCCTCGCCTCCGTCGCCCGCGCCTCCTTCGCCCGGCTGCGGTTCGACGCCCGGCTGGAGACCGAGCCCGTCCGCCATCCCTCCATCACCCAGCTGGAGGACGAATGCGGCAGCGGGGCGGCGTACTCGCTGGTGGTCGCGGCAATCGAACAGCCGGACGATGCCGTGTCGAGCGCGGCGCTCGAGGCGCTGGGGAGGCTGACCCTCGATCCACACACGGACAACTTGGCCGCGGAAGTGCGGGGGATTGCAGAGAATGCCAGTTCGAACGTGTTCCACTACGAGGATGGCTCGAAGTCGTCCTGGATCTTGGGGCATGTGGCGGCCATGAAGGAACTGCAGTCGAAGGCGTGGGAGCACGTGTTCTTCCCGCGGATGCAAACCATAATGCAGCGGCTGGCGCTGTACTCGTCGCCGCACCTCTTGGCGATGGCGATTCCAGTGGTGACGGCCGCCTTTGTCCATGCGCTTACGCAGGGAAGCGATACGATGCCATCGCGGAGGGCGCTGCAGACTGGGAAGGAAAGCCATGGGAAGCGAGGGTGGAGGGAGGTCGATGCGGAGGGAATGGCTTCGGAGTTGGTGGAGGGAGTGCTGCTGCCGTGTTTCGTGGAGAAGCATCCCTTTCATTCCAACGAGACGTTGCAGCGTGCAATGGCCGTGGCGTTCCTGCGGCTATCTTCCGCTGACCCTCACGCTTCTTGGAGACCATCGGCATGTCGTCATGCAGTGACGGTGCTTTTGCAGCAGCTCAATGGAGGGATGGCAGCAACGACACCATTGAATCCTTCTTTCACGCTTGAAAAGGGCAGGCCGACTTCGCCGATATCCTCTACCATCGCACCGGCAGCGGTTCCTATCGAAAGTCTTGCGGGCACTGCGGCCTTGCTTGTGGTTGCTCTGAGGGGCATACCACTGCATGAGCGAGCGCCCGGGTTGGTTGCTGTGCTGAAAGCAGCGCTTCTATTTCTTCCTATGGGAGTATCTGTCCCCTCGGGGGCGGGCTCTCTCGACCTGCCCATTGGCGTTGCGCCGGGAGGTGGTCGAGCGAGTCATTTTAGACTCGGACGCACTGGACTGCTGACTGAGGTAGCTCTATCTGTCGTGCTCGATGGGGCATCCAATACTGGCGCGCAGAATGGCGGAACCACTGGAACAGTGACGCGGTCGCTGTTGATGCAGCATATCCTTGAATCGAAACAGTTGGCTTGGGTATGGGATGGGTCAAAGAAGGGCGATGAAAGCACTTTCATGCCCGCAGACGAATTAGTCTGGGCTTTTTGCTCCGTTGCGACCCAGGTGGGAGAAGAGCGTGAACAGCTTTTAGCCAAAGATCTTGCCTCTGCCTCGGAATGGTCGAACCTCGGATTGGTGCTGTTGGACTCCTTCGCGAGCATTATCAGCGTGCCTGGTTCTGAGAGCAAATCGCCCTTTGCGAAGGAAGCATACAATCGTTTGTTTGCGTCCATGCTGAAGAGCTGTGGAGCACTCCCTCCATCTGCTCTGTCGATCAGCGAAAGTGTGCTGCCCAGTTATCTCGACAAGGGCTCTATCAACAAGGAATCTCCGGTGGAAGGCGGGCCCAGTCGGCAACTAGATCACTTTGCCTTGGCCCTGTCAAAGGTTTCCACCAAGCTTCTCTTCTTGAGAGACAAAGCAAAGATCTCGACTGGACAAAGAGAAGCCTCTGCTGAAGCTAGTTCCCAGTTCACTCAACTGGCCGCGCTTCTCGTGGACGCTTGGTTGGGGCGTTGCATCGCAAATCATGATGCCAAGCAATCCAACAAAGATCAGCTTGGCGCCGGCCTCACCTTTTTGCCTCTGTGCCATGCAGAAGTACACGGGTTGCTTCAGAAGCACCGATCCGTTGCCCAAGAGAGTGATGTTGTGGTGGCTGCGTATTTGTGTCGGATTTTGATCGCCTGCTTGGAACACGTGGCGTGCATGTCTGGCCTCTTGGCGCATGCGTCGGAAGGCGAGGCACTTGGGCAAGACGTGAGTCCAATAGCTGTATCAATGCTGAACGAGATCATCACTTCTGCGAAAGAAGCGCCCCCCACAGACACGAAGCAAGGAGCGAAGCTTCGCTACCAAGTCGGTCTGGATGCCAGCCATGCCATATCTCGGATCACTGAGCGCGCCAGCCACAGACCAAAATCGTTGCCTGAAGATATTACGGCGGCATTCCAAGTGTCTCCGCTGGTTGCAGGAATTGGCTCCAAGCCTTCACTGTCTTCTCTGAACCGCTCTGGTCCGGTTGAGAATTGCACCTGGTTCCTGCACAACCACGCTCGGCTTGTCTTGTCACGCCGAACTGGTTTCGCCGCGAAGGCAGTTGCTCCGACGGCTTGCTCTTCTGGGATGCTCCTGTCGTCAAAACGAATCCAACCTCGCAACGACCTCCGCTTACCGAGCGCATTCTCGCACACCATTATGGAGCTGCACGAAAAGGGAAAGGGCGAAGCTGTGCTGTTCCCGATCAAGTCGACGCGGTGGAAAACTGCAGCCGTCTCTGGATGCTCTGATCCTGTGTCTGTCAACACGAGCTGGGACATCCGACGAGTGCGGACGAGTGACTCCTCCGAAAAAGCCATGCTCGTCATTACTGTGAAGGTGTTCAACATTACGCCCGTGCCGATACGGAACGGCGTCCGCATCGACATGAATGTTGAGCAGGAGGCAGAAGGAACGCACGGTCATGGATCCGCCTGCACTGCGTCGCAAGACTTCAAGAACGAAATCCGGGGGAATGGTGACTGTGTCACTTGGGAGGTTGTGTTGGGTCAATGGAGACCTGGCCCTCTCAGCCTCTCCGTGGCTTTGTCATTCAGAGACATGCAGCAGGAACCGCACATCAAGACCCACAAACTGATGACGCCTGGAGGGGGCGACAACGATGTGCCTTCGGAAGCTGAAGACGATTACGATGACGACTCGGTGGAGCTGGACGATGTCACGCTAGCGTTCGAGCCCGTTACGATCTCGCCCATCACGACGTTGCAACCATGCCCACTTGTGTTTTTCGGGGGGCTCAGCCGTTGCAAAGCGACCTTGGGATGTGGCGATGAAGCCTCATTCAAATTCCTCTGGANTTTTCGGGGGGCTGCGTCGTTGCAAAGCGACCTTGGGATGTGGCGATGAAGCCTCATTCAAATTCCTCTGGAGGACGATGGACAAGGGTCACCACCGCACCATTCCCTTCGCCTTCCTTAATGGCGCAATCAAGACCCTTCGCGATACCAAAATGGGGCATGTGGTCCTCTCGTCAAGTCCTGAGGGGGCTGCCGCTAGTCTCGGGTGTGCATATATGGATCCCCACGGCAACCGGCTTCTCTGTGTTCATCAGACAAATAGAGATGGAACGCATTCGTTGACTGCCAGGTCAGATTCGTCCGAGTTGCTGGGGTTGATCTGTGGAACACCAGAGCGGCAGACTGCACTTCTCCAGTTTATGTTTGGCTCCGAGGCACAAAGTGGCCAGGCATCGCCAAGCAAGCCACCTGCTACGGGGCACGACTTTCCTTCCATGACGATGCCGCATCGTCCTCCAATTTTAGCGTGAGAATTGATGAATGGGTCCTCCTCTGCAGAGATAACCTGTGAACCCTTGATGTTAGTTAATAGTCTAGCTGTCCCTCTCATTGATACATAGCCCCCGTTCATTTCTTCTCCGTTTTCTTCTTTGCCCACCAGTTCTTGCTCTTCGGCAGCGGCGCCGGGAATGGCTGGTCGTCGTCCGCGGCAACTTCCATCGCCATCTCCTGGAGCAGCGCTTGCTTTTTGGACCGCGCCTTCTCCTCAGCTTCCTCCCTCCGTGCCAGCTCGGCCTTCGACACACGGCCACGTGTGGGTTCGACCGAGGCCTTGCCGCCCTTCGCAAGGAAGAACTTTTTCGTTGCCTCGTAGAAGCCGAACTGGATGCCGATCATGGGCACCACGCTGAGCAGACGCGGGGTCAGACCGCGATAGAAGGCCCCGATGCCTTCTTCTTTCAAGACTCGTTGGAAGCAATCTCTGATTCCCTTGTACGGTACGAGATCCGGGTAGTTCAATTGCGTGACAAGCCGCGTCTTCACCGTGTCCATCGGTATCATAACGCAGACCGTTGTGGCACTGGCCATGCAGCCCATGATCGAGTTTTCAATGTCTTTGGCAGGGCGATCGAACATCGATGCCCGTACCCGTTTGATTTGCTCGAACAACGTCCAGGTCAGGCCATAGCTCGGAATCTTTCCTGCAATNCGATGCCCGTACCCGTTTGATTTGCTCGAACAACGTCCAGGTCAGGCCATAGCTCGGAATCTTTCCTGCAATTCCCGGCCACCACCCCGTGTAGAAGCCGGCGATGCCCTTGTCTTTAACGAGACTCGACGTCGCGGACACAAGATTTGGGTACGTCCCAGCCATGATGTTATCGCAAATCATCATTTGGGGAGTGGAAACGATCGAGCAGCACACCGTCGAGAGGGCAGATGACAAGAAATCCATCCCCGCCCCAAAGTTGCGATTGATCGCATCCGCGTAGCGCGAGCGAGACACGGCATTGTTCATCTCCCTCCTCACAAACTCGAGCACCGCGAAATTCACCGCCCCGTGGGGAATGGACAGCACGAGCTGTGCACCGGCGCCTCGGGTCAGGTGCTTCGCGTGCTTCCACTTTGCAAACGATCGGACAGTGAGGGGAGCCTTCCCCGGAGCTTTTCTGGAGCTTTGCAAGATGGTCTTCATCGTATTGGCGGGATGCATGATCGTCTGCGCCGCGCTGCGGCTGATGGCGCCGCAAATCATCGCCTCCCAAAAGTGCAGGCGGCGCTCGATGGCGACCGCCGCGGCGGCAGCACCGCCCCCTCTCTCGACCCTCTCCACGGGGTCATCCTCTTTATCATGTATGTCATCGAAACACTCCGTATGACTATTTTCCACCCTGAGTCTCCTCGATGCTGTAGCTCGGCGATGCGAGGGCAGAGACGACGCGGCAGGCCCAAACGGTGCACGTGCGATGGCCGACCGGATCCCTATCGATAGCGGATTCAGGGATCCTGTGCCTTCCACCAAAACTATGGCCGCGGCGGCAAGGCAGATGGCCAGCACTGCCGCGGGCCCCAGCCGGGAGGGACGGCGCCGCGAACGCGCCATGGCCAGGTTGATGTGACGTGCGTGTTGTGTTGTGTTGTGTTGTGTTGTGTTTGCAGTTGCGGTTGCGGAAGTTCGAAGAGTCGGCGTCCTTCCTTCCATCTCCCGCCTCCTCCTTCATCTGCTGCCCTGCTTTGTGCGTGGACCTCTGCTCTCAACTGCATTGCCTTGAGATATCTACCAATGATGAATGGATACTAACGTTATTCGATTGCAGAGTCTAGATGTGTTTGGTAAAATCGATGGATCCGCCGACGGACTCTGACAACAACCAGCGTACGCCTAAGTTGCTTTGCTTTGGCTGTATTCCCGTGCTTTGGCCAACTGCTCACCATCCAAACGACTTCATCCATTTCCCAAACTCTCTTTCGCCTCCAACACTCGTCCATATGTCGCTGGGTCGATTGCCTCCTACGTCAGGTGCGCCCATCGCCCTTTTTTCCTCCGCAGAAAACGCCGTCGCCATCCACTCGATGACGTGTCGATTCTTCCGGGAGGCCGCCTTGTGCAACGGCGCATGGCCCTGTTTCTGCCTCGCCGTAAAGTCGACCCCGCGTTCCTTCAGGTATGCGCACAGTTCGAGGGCTTTGTCGGTTCCGTCGCTGCCCAGGCTCATTGCCGCCCAGTGCGCCGCGCCGCACTCCCACTCGTTCGTCGTCGAGATGTCGGCGCGGTGCGTCTCCACTAGATGTCGGACCGTCGAAGGATGCCCGCCGTAGCACGCCATGTGTAGCGGGGTCGTACCATCGCCGGAGGGAACGTCCACATGCGGTGCATCGTTGCGAGAAAGAAGTAGATCGATGATGTGGTTGTGGCCGTTCCGCGCGGCGTAGTGCAAGGAAGTCTTTCCATCACGCCTTCTCCCCACTCGTTTGTTGCCGCGTGTTGCATCTGACACTGCTGTATCCATGGCTGGTGTTTCTCCGAGACTCTCCTTATCATAGGCAGCGTCGCGCAGTTGAAGGAGATACGCGACGCAGTCCAGATACCCCCCTCCCGCAGCCCAGTGCTCGGCAGTTGAACCATTCCTATCGCGGAGCGCG
>JALLAP010001165.1:0-10226 GCA_036939355.1 Thalassiosira profunda | reverse complement strand
CATGATTGCAGAGCTCTGCTGGATCCTCGCGGCGCTCGCCGCCGCCGTCCTCTACAACTACCTGCGGTGGCGCTTCCACCCCCTCAACCGCCTCCCAGGCCCAATTAGAGACTACACATTCCGGGAGTGGGCCGTGGGAATTTTCCCAAATCTCGAGCGGGAGCCATTTATGCAGCCTCATAAACGGTGGTGGAAAGAAGCCGGCCCTGACACGCAGTTGTTGCACTACTCGGGGTTGTTTGGCAAGCACTTCATCTGCGTCCTCGATGCGGATGGAGTGAAAAAAATACTGACGTCGAAGACCGGCGTGGCCAGGCCGCACTATCCCAAAGGGCTATTTTATCTACGAAAGGTCATCGGCGACGGGTTGGTGACGTTGGAAGGCCTCACGTGGCACCGACACCGGCGAATGATCCAGCCGTCGTTCAACAACCGGGTGCTCAAAGAGGCCCTCGACGCGTGCGTTCCAGATTTAATGGATCGAATTGTGAGCGCCTGGAAGGAGAGAGCGGGGAGCGACATTGACGTCGCCAGCCACTTCTCTGCCATTACTCTGGACATCATCGGCTCGGTCGGGTTCTCGCACGAGTTCAAATCGATCGAGCTGATAGAACAGTGGGCCACGGACGAGAATTGCGAGGTGGAACTAAAGGACCCCCTCATCACCGGCCTATACTCCAGCTTGATGCCGTCGTTCGTGAGGATGGTGCTGGTGAACCTCAAACTCCCCTGGGCAGAAAGGTATTTGATCCCGGAAGCGAGGCGGACGCAGGCCATCCTCAATCGGGCTGTGGAACGGGTGGTGCATAATTGCTACAAGAACCGGGAGGATCCGACGAAGGAGCCGCAGTGCCTGATGGAACTGCTGTTCGATGCGGAGGATTCCGAATCGGGGTCGCGCAAGAAGCCCCTGACGCATCAGGAGTTGCAGGAAGAAACGAAGACGTTTCTGGTGGCGGGTCACGAAACAACGTCCACTCTCTGCGTATGGTCCTTGTACTGCCTCATTCAGCACCCGGAGATACAAAAGCTAGTATACCAAGACATCCAAAAGCACTGGCCGAAAGACGGACAAATTACACTGGCAGCGCTGGAAAAGATGACATACTTTGATGCCTTCTTAAGCGAAGTCCTGCGGATGTACCCACCTGTCGGAATGATTGTGCGCAACACCAGCGACAGGGTCAATCTTTTGGGCGAGGACATCCCTCCTCACACGCGGGTCATGATCCCTATTTACCTTTTGCACAGACATCCCAAGTATTGGGCCGACCCGGAAAAGTTTCAACCGGAGAGATGGCTGGACAAGTCGGAGCACGGTCGCTGCAGCCACCACTTTGCTTATTTACCCTTCAGTGCTGGCGGGCGAAACTGCATAGGACAGCGCTTTGCGGTTTGGGAGGCAAAGCTCATACTGGCGCCCATCATTCGCGCGTTCGAAATGTCGCTGTCGCCGTCGCTGGAGGGCGTGGCACTGAAGCTCGTCAGCTTTATCACTATCAAAAGCGTGCCCCCGGTCTTGCTTCGAGCGACACCGCGAGAGGGCCCATTGTAAACTGGTTTGGTAGTGCAGTATTCTTCCAATTGAATGAGTGCCTCTATCTTCTTCCCATTCGTTTCACTGCGAGGATGATAACACCAGCAGCCGCTGTCGTTATCAGAACTTTCATCAACTTTCTCTGCACTCGAACAGTCTCATTTTGTTGGGATGCATTTCCCTCTGAATAAAACAACACTCTCATGCTCTTTGATTCGGCCAGAATTGAGCAGCTCGAAGACGCCACCATTTTGCACAGCTCTTTGCAATACGGCAAGCTGCCATCTTCCAGCAGCGGGGGTAGCGCATACGAATATCGGCGCATCTCCCAGTGGTCTTGAGGCAGTCTGTGCGCGACATATACCAAACAGTCCAGCGAGCACACTTCTGACGCACTGATGTATTCGCGTTGAGCCACGCTCCCTCGCCATTCCGCAAGCTGTTCGTACAGTCGCATTTGAGCCGCGGACCATTGGCCCTCTTGTTTTGCAGCTCGCTTAATTAAGGAAAGGAGCGATTGGTTCTCCATTATCGGCTCTTCGTCGTCTCCGGTCCAAAGTTTGAGGCACTTTTTTTGGCTGATTGAGATGGCTTTCATGAGCATCTCGTATGCGGGAAGCTCGGTTGCATTGATAACTGTCCTGGTGATATCTGAGACTTTCGCAGCAGTCGCTGTGTTCTCAGCGCCATTGAACCCATCCAAAGAGTTGCTGCTTGCAGTGCCATTGAATTCACTCTCTGAAAAAGATGGCTCGGCACTGTTCTCTGCCTCTGCTTGCAAATCAAAGGATTGCATCTCATCAACCAGTGCTGAATTCACGTCGCTGTCATCTTCCATGCTAGAGCCAAACATCAAACGCCTACCTCCGAGCATTGCCATTTTCGCCAGGTCCCTCATCAGCAGCTTCCTCAATGTAACCAAGCAGCGAACATCACAGCGTGCATACTCCAATGCATCGCTGTCGAGAGGTCGCTTTTTCCAGTCCGAGTTCTGGTATGTGTGCTTCAGTTGACTGTATTGTTCCCAGTTGGGCAGACTGTAATGATGGCAAAGATGTGCCAGCCCCAAACCTCCTTTCTTCTTCTGGCTCAGAATGACAGATGCCTCGAAGGTATCGAAGGCGTTCAGGATCAAAATGCCAAAGTCTCGATGCAAGCTCGTAGTGTCCATCCCTCCGATGCCGTGGCCAATCTTTACAACGTTGGGATCAGAGAAGAGTGGCCCGAGATGAGCCGGTATTGCGTCCCATACTTGCAATGGGTCGATGACGTATTCCTTGAACGCTTCTTTCCCATTGATATCAACAGGAACATTGGACGCGAGCTGGATGAGGCACGTGCGGACGCTTTTGCCGTTTCCTTCGCCAACGGTGCACATCTCCAAGTCAAACGCCAATTCGCTGATCTTTGAAAGCTCGTCAACGCATTGCTTCAGCTTTGCCACGGTATCCACCAGCATCCAAGGCGTATCCTCGGACGACGGTACGTTCGACAAGTCCAAGGAGTTCAGAACGGCAAAGTCCAAGCAGTCAGATTCCCGTAGTGATTTCTCCGGAAACGCGGTCATCTCTCGTATTTGTAGCTTCTCCATTTCTATTGCCTCGATTCGCTTTTGGATTGCATTGTTTGTTGAACTGCCGTGGGCGTGATTGTACCAAGGCTTGCAGGTGCGTGATGGAAAAGACGACGATTCATGCAGCTTTTCTAGATCTGGGACGTGTTGCAATCCATCTGCAAATGCGGAAACTGCATTTCTTCGCTTGAGTGGGAAATCAGCAGATCCATTGCAATCACCGGACACAATGGTAGCAGCATCCCCGTTTGTGTTAACCCGGTTGCCATCCTTCTTTCTGGCTTTGTCATCCTTCTTTCCGGCACCCGCATGGTACAAGCCGAGATCAGCGCAAAGGCTGTGAATTTTGCGGCGCTCCTTGGCAGTCAGGGTATCAGGCAGGTCGAAGTATGGCTGAGCGACAAGCTTCTCGGTGATGGGCGCGAAATTGTGGCCTCCAATCAGAATTGGCGAATCAGCAGGGGGTGCATTCTCGCGTTGATGGCTGGTGCTCTCCGGACGCTTGGTATGCGCATCATATGCCTTTGTTCGGTACTCGAGCAGATAATTCTCCAATAATGCCCAATCCTCCCGTGAGAATGCATCTCCATCGCCGTCACGCTTGCGATGCCAGCGCTTCCCGTGTTTGCGCCCTCGGCGATAGCGTCCCATTTTGTCGAGGAAGGGCACTGATGTGTGTGCCGATGGATGGTGATGATTGACGATCGATGATCAATTCGTATGATGCCGTCTACGCCTGTCGGCAAGAGGGCGCCCTTTTGCATGCAGCGCGGTCGTCCGTGCCCCTCCGGGTTGGCGCACGTCTCGTTGAGCGTCGTCTACAGGGGCGAGCCGTGGTGTGGGCAGGAGAGCAGCGCTCGGCGCGATCGAGGATGGTGAATGTGAAGAGACCCAAACACTAAAATGTGCAGAATCAGCGTTTGGGCATTTCAACCTATTTGCACGAGTAGTACCCAATTATGGGTTTCACAAAACGTACCAACGCGGTTGCCCCTCTCTCGGTGCTCGTGCTCTTGGTCGCCGCCCAACCAGCGCAGCAGCGCCATACCCATCATGACAACGCGAAGCCAGTCGAACGATGCCCTCTTTCAACGATCGTCCCCGGAACCCAGAGCTACTACTCACATCAGACTACGTTGACGGATTGCTGCAAGATACCCATCACATACACCCATACACCTCGAGGCAGAATGAAAGGCAGGGTGGCACCCATCATCGCCCGAGACAGCCGTCCCGGGCCCCAGCGAAAAAGGCACATATCGTTCGAGGCAGCCCCCTCGATAAGCAAACCGAATATTGATGGTGCACCGCCGGAGGCAACAATTACGTCGCCAGTTCCCCAAGCGCCAATTCCTCGCGAGAGAAATGTGGTGGCCAAAACGGCGTCGTGCCCGGGGCAGGTGTTCGCTCGAGATGCGAGGGTTGTCTCCGATCACTCCGGCGCGGCCGCAGCTGCGAGTAGGAGGGATGTGCACTTGAGACGGAAACGAGCGCACTCCCTGCCGGCCGGCTCGCTCGCGTCGAACGACTTCTTCTTAGGCGGCCAGGCCAATGCTACCCCTGGAGGGGAAGGGCAGAAGACGACGTTGGCACGGCTGAACGAGGAGCACAGCTTGAGAAACGACAGCCGCAGCGACCGCCCTCGCGTCTCTATGCGCGCAGAGAGGCTGGTGGATCCTAGCACTAGTGCAACAAGTCCAAAGGAGCAGAGAAGAGTGGATACCGCAGTGAAATCAGAGATACCGAATATCGCATCTGCGAAATGTGGTTGCATCATTCTATGATTCCTAGCTGGAGATGGAAGGGGTTGACTGCAGTAAAAATTTCGGCTACGCATCGTTACACGCACAGAAATCAAAGTGTGTGTGCGAGTGTATTGCAGGAATACCCATGGACATGGAGTGTCATTGTTCTGTTGGAGGCGAGCTGTTGTAACCTAGATTTGAGGTTCCTTTGTAAAACGCTCCTCGCGCTTTCGCCTTGCAACAGCTTTTCACCCGATGGATGGTACAAAGAATCTCCTACCAGGATAGCTGGTTAAGTATCACATCACCAAAGGCTTGCAACCTCCTCTTTGAATCTCGGGGAGAGGAGCTTCCGAGGCGGCTCTGCGGCCGAGAATTTATTTCGCCAAATGTCTGTAAAGTGGCGATGATTCCACGGAGTCCTTTGTGCCATTGTACTAATCATGATCGCTATTGATCGCCGAGAGATGTCGAGACAGAAAATCTTTGTCGGAGAGGCGCCGCCAAGGCAAGAGCAAGACGACGATCATGTGAACCCAATGCGGCCGCGGCGCAGCAAAGATCACTTTCCCCTACTACCCCGCCCAACCTCGATAGCCCTCCACTAACGCTGGCCGTCCGCTCCACCCGTCTCGCTAAACATCGATATTTGCAACCGCTGCTGCCGAGGATACCGAGAAGGTGAGTTCCGATTTCCGATGGAGATGTCGATGCATGAACTGAGCTAAACCGTCCTCGCCATCCCTTGCACGCGCACCGCCCCAGCTAGCACTCATGGCGCCCTACATTGAGCCGAGTTTCACCGTCGAGGGCACCTCTCCCTCCCTCGGGCACAAGAGGCTCTCCACCACCGAGACGCTCGCCTCTTCCGTCTCGTTCTCGAGCGAATCGGAATCCACCTCGACTTCACGGGAGCGGTCGCTCTCGGACAGCACAAGCGATCGGGCTTCCGCCGCCGAAGCCCGCCGCCGACGCCGCTCGCGCACCCAGTCCATGTCGCAAGGATCGAGTGGCGCGGCGGACTTCTTCGGGACGCCTCCGCGCAATCAGATGAAGAGATCGAGTACGTTGACATCCACGCCTGAGACGGTGGCGTCGGTCCTGGAAGACAAAGAAATTCCTGAGAGGCGCCCGCCCACCCATGTGGTGCATTCGCACAAGCAGGTACTGCCTACATCCAAGGAAGATCTGCAGCCTCCGGCCCAACATCCCAAGGACACCGAGACCAAGGTGGGATGTCAGTGCATCATCCTGTAAAGATTTGCACGATACCACAAGTTCAGGTCGATTTGCAACGTACCTTCCTCTCGTAGGGTGTGGAGGTTCATACATACTGCACACATGGCATGTCCTTTCTTCACTATTGAAGCCAGAATGCATCATCTGTTTTCGATATTGTACTTTAGAGCTCGGCTGACAAGGCGGCTTAAGAGTAATGCCGAGCTTTACTCCTCTCGCAGATGTCTCCAACATAACGAAGAGACGTGCCTCAGCAAATCGGATCCTTGCGCGACACCTTTCTTGCATACAATCCATGTAGGACAAGAAGCAAACAACACGGAAGTAACGGTAATGGTGGTCGCGGAAGTTGATGTTGGCACAGAGTGATTTATGTACAGTTTGATTGATGATCAATCGTTCATTGTAGCATCTACACGCACGGAGCAAAATTGGAGTGCAGAGCGCAACATCAGAAGAAGTATCGAACTCCCTTGACATCTCCTTCGATCGACACGCCGCTGGTCGACGGTTCTCGTCGCCTCTCGACGGTACGCCGCGACGCATGGCGTTGCTGCTCACTCGAGGCGCCGTCGACCCGAAGATCTTGCATCATCCGATATACCTCGTCCACGTGCGACCACGCCTCCTGGCTCGGTTTCGTGCACAAACCGTACCTCTTGTCCATATCGCGTGCAAAGTCCAGCGCGCCCTTGAGCTCGCGCTCGACGTCGCGAACGGAGAAGAGAGATTCTTGGTCTTGGGGCAGCGACGCGGAGACGTGCAACCGCACGCGGCTCTGGACGTGATGAGGTTGTTGGGAGCGCAGCATCGGAAGCTTGTGTCTCGCCGGGAGGCTACCGAAGGCGGCGCATCCCTTTCGGAGGGTGGCGAACATTGCAATTGCAACAATCGAGAGCGTTCGGCCTGGCTGAATTGATGGTGCGATTGAAGAGACGGGTCGGTGAGTTTCCCGTCATCGATGCACGCAACGCAAGCAAAGATGGGGAGACGGAGGGCCATGGGCCTCCGCCGCCGCCGCGCCGCCGCCTCCGTCGATCGATATGCCCACTCACCGTTCTCATCGTCGGTTCAGTGATGCGGGCTCCTTGCGGTCGAGGCGAAATCACAATTTATGAGCAGAGCATACGAGCCCACTTCTCAGCGCGGCCACGTCCTCTGAACCCGCCCTCAGGTTGGTGTTGGCGCCGGTGCGCGGAGTTGCAATTGCGCTCGAGACACCACAGTTGTCATTGGATCTTTCAGGCCGCCTCTGACCTCTGACACCTCTTCCTGAAAAAAATCCGCCGGTCCCGGTCCGCGCTTCCAACCGTGACGGATCTATCTTTCACGTGACGCGTACGTGTTTTTCCCACCTGTTCAACCACCTTCACCTTCCACAACCCCACCATGGCGATCAACCGCCGTAGCAGTGGCGGCGGGCGGCGGCCCCTGCTGGCATCGCTCCTGTTCATCCTGCTCGTCTCGTACGCCGTCGTATGCCGGGCGGCTGCAATCCACGCCAACCTCTCTTCGAGAGGCCGAGCGCAGCACGAGAGGCAATTGCAATCAAATCTTCCCCGCGGCGGAAGTGTCGCCTCTTCGGCCGTCAACAAAGTCCTCGCGGGCGGCGCCTCCCGCGCCTTGGCGCAGGCCCTCTTATATCCGGTCGATGCACTTCGCACCCTCGCCCAAACGCGAGACGGACGAACCCTGGCCGACGTCGGCGCGAAAGCGCTTTTGCGTGGGTGCGCCCAGACCAGCTCCTTCGCCCTGTTCACGGGCGCCTTCCAATTCGGCATCTTCGGCGTTGTGAACCCGAAGTATGGACCGCTGGTGGCCAGCGCGTGCGGCGCGGCTGGGAGTTGTTTGGTCAGCGTGCCGCAGGAGGTGCTGAAGCAACGTCTTGTTACTGGAGTGTACAGCAGCTTCCGGGAAGCTATTCGCAAAGTCTGGCAAACGGAGGGGTTGCTGGGGTTTTATTCTGGGTGGCGACCCACGATGTCGAGGAACGTACCGTTCGTCGTGACCACTTTCACATCTCGAGATGTCATCAGGAGCAAGATGCTGCAGTACAAGCAACGAAGGGGAGACGAGGAAGCATGGTTGACACCCGCAGAGAATGTTGGGATTGGGATAGCTTCTGCCTTGATCGCAGGATTGGTGACCCAGCCCATCGACGTTGTAAAGACACGGATGATGACGCAGGCTGCCAGCACGGCGGTGCCCTACACGTCGGCACTGGATTGCGCATCGTCCATTCTCAGAACGGAGGGATGGCGAAAGCTGTATTCGGGCTTCAAGCAGCGGAGCATCTACATGTGCGGATTGTGGGGCATCACGTTCGGTTTGGAGCCGCTGATGACGAGCTACCTCGACAATCGCGCAATCAAATAAGAAACCAAAGGGGACGCAGACGCATCTGTTGCTGTGAAGTGCTGTTGGTTGTATTACCCGTCTTCATCGCCATCACACAACGAACCCAATGAACGCCCCAGCAGCAAATCCCGCCGCCACCATCTCATCCCTCTGCGCAAACTTTCGTATCCTCTCCTGGTCCCAAACCTTTCTTGCCAACGCCCGCACCTTCATGCACTGTGTGACGATCGCCCTCCGCAATATCCCCACCCACGGCCGCGCTTCCCCGGGGATGCATTGCAATTCGTCGCAGAATCCCGACGTGTGCATCGCCTCCGAAAGCACCCACGTGGCGCCCAGGATCCGGAAGACCCGGTTGGCCGCCCCAAGAGATAAACGAGATGCAGCGAAGCCACCAAGAACTCCGATGGCGGTCTTTCCTTTGTGCGGCAGCGGATCGTAGTATTTCGCTAGGAGCCGTTTTGTCGTGTGTTGCAATTGGTGCATGGCGGCGGTGCCCTCGTTGGCGTCGCAGTAGCCCGGTTCGTCGCTGAAGTGTGGCTCCTGTCCGTACTCGTTGCTGTTGGGGGGTTGGCGCGTCTGCGTTGGCTGCGGAGGAGGATCTTCTTTTGCATCTTCCAGCACCTCGTTTACCAAATCCGACTCGTCCAATATGTCTGCCTCGTCAGGTGTCGCCTCTGCGTTACCGGTTGTTGCATCGTCTGCCGTTGATGTTGCGTCGGTTGGCGGCGTTTGCGTTTGCTCCGCGGAGGGCTCGCCGCGCGCGCTGCACGTCGTCACGAACGCCTCGTCGGGGCCGGGGCAGTCGATGTCGGCAGCGTCGGCGGCCGCCGCCAGCTGAGGCGACAGCAGGCACGCGGCCCACGCGAGGGCGACGAGGAATCGGGCGGGCGCCATACTGTTGCAATGCAAGCTATCTGCGTAGCACCTTGAACTCCTCCCCTCCCCGATATGGTCGCAGTCGCCTCAAAGGGGGGGGCGTTGGTGATGCCGAGGTCGGGCGGGGAGGTGGTTTGTTCAGCGTTGTTGCTGAAGAGTGGAAAGCTAAAAGTGGGCAACGGCTTTTGAGGTGCACGTCTCGTGGCCAACCACGTGGAAGCTTGCAGCACGGACAGCCTTGCAGTCAGCCACAGCATAACATCAACCATCAACAACAGACATCAACTTGCATCAACATCAACCGGGCGGTGTCACCGATCTCGGCCCAGTAGCGGTGGCAGCGGCGAAGGGATGGGCGGCGGCCATCCAACCAAGCTGCAGCTCCGCCTCTTGGCGGCCGCCCTCGCCGCGGGGGTCTGTCCAGATGTCGCTGGCGGCTTTTCCTTCATGCCAATTACGAGCCAGACCCGTCACCCGCGTCGGCGGTGCATCAACATCAGCATGTTGCAATCCACCAAAGACGATGGGCACGCACATCAACATGATGATTTCCGCCGGCGGCGACGGCGGCGCAACCTCGAATACTGGGGAGTGGAACATCTCGCGTCGCCGCCCTCATTTCCGTCCACATTTGATGACGTCGCCGACGCGGCCTTCGACGCCATCGCCGGGACCATCTGCGGACTGCAGCGCCCCGATCCCAACTTTGCAAGCAATGCGATGCATCGATCCGTATTGGATTATCGACCGACGCAGCCCAAGTGGGCGTCGAGGCGGAGGTGGTCGGACGGAGACGACCACAGTGGACTGGCATTGAAGCGAAAACCACCGGGGAAGGAAAAGACGGTGCCGGTGAGAATGGGTTTGGAGATTGATGGAGCGGCACATTTGCTAG
>JALLAP010001164.1:0-23789 GCA_036939355.1 Thalassiosira profunda | reverse complement strand
ATCTTGAGCCCCAACGGACATCGGAAATGGATTCTACGCCAAATTTTGGGTCGGGTAAGGTGTTGGCGGCGTTATTCTCACTCATGAATGCATCGAATGTCACTTAGGTGCAGCTAGTTCAGCTCGACGAAAAAATGGGGCGGCCTGCGCCCACTACGTACGGTAACAAAGCTTATTTTGCCCGATTTTCGATTTTGAGTGCACTTCACTCCCCGAGCATGATGAACCCTCCGGCGTCCCCAGCTGCGGCGGAGGCAGCCGAGAGTCGCCTGGGTGATGCCGCCGTGACCATCGGCTACCCCGCCGCCGCGATGGGCGGTGGCGGTATGGTCCAGGGCGCCGCCGCCGCCTCTGAGCAGCTCACCTCGGTGGTTCACGAACCGCAAGCGGACGAAGATGCAAACGGGCAGGCCGCTCCTGCCAACGCGTATGTCGACATGGCCGCGGCGTCGGCCTCGGCATACGGCATCCCTGCCTCGGGAGGGGTCGCCGCGGTCGATCCCGCCTATGCGATAACGCAAGCGCACGAGGCGTTTGCAAGTTTGGGCGACGAAATAGACGCCGCAGCGCATTTGGCTCAGAGCGCAACAGCAGGGCATTCCATCGCTGCCACTGCCAGAGCCACATCGCCCACGGCGACGGGTGCAAGTGACACATTGGATTTGGATGCTCATGCACCACAAGATATGTGGACGAACCAGAGCATCACCTCGCGCCAGGCAATGGATTTGCTCCTCGCACAGCAGAAGCAAGCGATGCTCAATGTTGGCGACGCGGAGAAGGAGCTAGCGAGGGCCAAGGAGAAACTGGCCGAGGCCAAACATCGGAAGGACGCCGTAGACGGATTGGTAATGGCCCGCTCAACGACCCTCGTCGACGATTTGCTCGCCGAGCCCACGCGGTGGAACGAGATGTACCGACGATTGGTGGAGTTCAAAGCCGAGAACGGCCATTGTCACGTGATGCGCAACCCGGGGAGCAATAAGAAAATGGGGACGGCTAAACAGAAGGGCTCGCGGGAGACGAACAACGATCTGCATTCGCTCGGCAACTGGGTGGGACAGTGTCGACTCGAAGCCCGCCGACCGGTGGGCCACCCTGAGCGTCTGGAGCCCTACAAAATCAAGGCGCTGGACCGGTTGGGCTTCGACTGGGAGCCGAGAGGGAACTATTGGACTGAAATGTACGGACAGCTCCAGACCTATTTGGAGCAGAACGGGGGCAAGATGCCACCACGGTTCAAGAACAATGTGAAGTTTCCACTTGGGCAGTGGTGCGATACTCAGTTGGACAACTATCGCAAGTTTCAGAGTGGGAGGAAGGGGGCCTATATCAACCAGGAGAAGATCGACATGCTCACGTCGATAGGCTTCATCTGGGACAAGCGGGGCCAGCTCTGGCGGGATAACTACGAGCGCCTGAAAGAATTCCACGCCCAGCATGGCCACTGCAACGCTACTGCAAAGAACAATGGTGGCGACAAGGCTTTTGGGACTTGGGTGGCGAAGCAGAAACGAAAGTACACCAGCTGGCGGCGCAGCGGCGTTACCAAAAGTCTGGATCAAAGTTTGAGCGACGAGCAGGCCGCGCTGCTGGACGCGATAGGGTTTGCCGAGTGTGCTGAAGTCGACGGGAGGAAGCTGCGTGGCAGGTCGCCCAGCACCGGCGAACCACCGAGGAAGGCTGCTAGAACAGACCCTGGCGCCGATCCGTCCGGCGTGGCCAATGCCTGGGGAGACACCGCCAACGCCGTCTCGATGTTGGTCGATGCCATTATGACCAAAGAGAGTCGGGGTGCAACTAAAGGCAACGAATTGAACATAACTGGTGTATGATGATTAATGTAAACCGATTGTATGAGTACCATTGAAGGTGAGAGAGGGCTGAAGTCGGGCAGACTCAGGCAGGTATTGAGTAGGTAAGTACGTACGCGGTGGTAGCTAACTGGTTTTCCCGGAACTCTTCCTCGGAGTTCAGGGAATCAACTTCAAGTTGCGGCTCTGATTCAGCTTCCTTCCAGCGCACAAAGCCACCACCACTTTTTTCCGCCGGCACTCCGCGCGCGCCAGCCTCCTTGCACCTTCCCCCGCTCCGTCAGCAGCCGCGCCGCGGCGTGGCGGACCATAACGTTGCCGGGGCTCATTCTTCCTGGCTGTGGTAGAGCTGCAATTCAGCAATTCATTCTGGTGCGCGGGGAACGTCGAGGAGCCTGACGCTGACGCATCAAATTATTCCCGGATCCCGCCGTCGAGCTTGCATCTTGCAGAGCCCGATCTGTGCAATCTGAACATACACGCCTCCCTCCGTCAACCATGGCGAAATCTGCATTCGCGGCGTTCGCGATCCTCTCGACGGCCGAGCTGGGCGCGGCCTCGGCCCCCGCCACGGCCTTCGTTGGCCATCTTGCAACAAATAGACGGACAGGCAGCAATCTGAACGACAGCCGGCGGTATTCCGCCATCCCCTACGACAACGACGCTGCCGAGCCACTTATCTCAGAGGAGCTGAAGCAGCAGGGACTGTCGCTCCTCCCAGAGATACCGGTGGACGACCAGGACGAGGTCGATGCTCTTCTGGCGAGGAAGGAGGAACGACGGGCTGCCCGGCTCCAGCGGGCAAGCAAGACCAACTTCAGGGTCACCCTGCCCATTGTTGGCGGAACTGTGGCCCAGCCCACTGTAACGGATAAAACCGTACCCGACACCGAGGAACTGGCGTCCCTCGTGGCGGAAGGGCAGGAAATAGCGGTGGCCAACTCAGTGGGCATGTCGTTGAGGCAAGTGTACTCTGGAAGGAGGCTGTCCGAGCTGGCGTTGGATGCTGACACGCTTAGATTTCAGTCCTTCTCGGACGAGCTGCAGGGCCGCCGCGTGGACGGGGACGAGAATTGTGCAGATGCTGAGGCTGAAGAGACCATCGGCTCCGTGCAGGTATTGCAAAACTCGGCCCTTGACTCCCTCAACGAGACCTTCGACGGGGTGGTGGTCTCGTCTGTGACCATGGGAGGGATCGCCTGGAGGTCCGGGATACGGGCTGGGGACATCCTTACTGCAACCAGTGCCACCTTGGGAATCAAGCTGTGGCCCAAGAGCACGCTGGATGGAGTGCGGTCGGCCATCTCATCAAGGAAGGTTGTTACGGGCACCATGGAATTTGAGTTCAAGAGACCAATAGAGGGAGACATGGAAGGCATCACAGAGAATGTGAAGACCTTTGAGCTGTCTCTGTCTCGACCCATTGGGATCAACGTGGAAGACACGGACGACGGCTACGTCACTATCATGGGCATCTCTGACCAGGCCGCGCCTGTGGTCAAGGATAACCTACGAATTGGAGATCGCGTGGTGTCGGTGGAGTCATCAGTTGGGGCTCAAATGTGGGATGTCTTCAGCACGGATGGGCTCACTTCCGCTGTTACCAGCCGATTGCCGGGCCAGTCTGTGAGGATTCTTTTTGAGAGAGCTGAAGAAGTGGAGGAGAAAGCTGCTGCTGTTGAGGAGCCACCAACGTCAACCGCATCAGCGTCAACAATATCTGACGCTGTCGTCGGCTTTCGTCAGGCGGGACAGCCTGTCGCTGTATCACCAGCTACCTCAGCAGCCGCCACAATAGCAGTCAAAGCTCAGCCTCAAACTGCCGCGCAGAAAATGCTCATTTCGCGGTCTCGCGATCTGCTTCGCACCTACATCACTAGAAACGAGGTCACCAAGAACGTCAAGGTCGCTGACCGCGTCCTCGAGGCAGTCATGGATGCGGGGGCGACTCTGGACGGAAAGACATTGAACCTCGTCATGAAGGCGTACAATACTTGCGGTAGTGCTGACAAGGCCATACAGACGTTCGAGGAGGTATTTGGCCTGGCAGGGGATGGCACAGACCGGGACGTGGAGCTGGTCCACGGAGGAAAGCTGTCTGCAGACATTTCCGCTCTCAACAAATTCACCATCTCTGCGCTGATGCGAGCCCATGCTATTCGTGGCGACTATGAGTCGGCGTTGCTCGTCCTTGCCGCGGTCGAGGGCAATGTGGATTTCTCCATCGGCGGGAGAAGGCCACGGTCGTGGTCGGGACAGGGCGATCCCTTCAACATGCTGCCAGACACGAGGGTGTACAACATCGCCCTGGCGGCAGCTGCCAAGAAGGGGACCAAGGAGGGTCTAAAGAGGGCTGTGGAGATTTTCGACAGCATGCCCGATCCCTCCCTTAGCAATCCGCCCCTGGGCAAGCCCGCGAAGAATCTGGTCACCTACAACACGATGATCAACGCGTTTGCCATTGTGGGACAGTACCAGAATGCGTACGACGTGTTCCAAAGCCTTAGGAAGTCGCCCATTCGACCAGACAGTGTGACGTACACTGCCCTCATCAAGGCGTCCATCAGAGCCGGCGACACTGAGAAGGCCCTAGACCTCCTCGATGACATGAAGTGGACGGGCGCCCGCCCCGATATTGTCAGCTACAATAGCGTCATCGAGTCCCTCTGCTCGGCCGGGCGCCTCTTCGAGGCCAAGGACCTCGTCAACGAGATGGAGACCATCGAGGGCGTCTCACCGGATTCCATGACGTACGGCCTGTTGATGAGGGGATTGCTTGGGGCAGGCAAGCCGGGTCCGTGCTTGACTCTCTTCGAGAGCGCTTGCGCCGACAGCAGGACAGCCGAGCTCACAGAGAACGTGCAGCTGTACACCACGGCAATCTCAGCCGCCGCCGCGCTCGGTGATCACGAGAGAGCGCTCGAGCTGGTGTCGCGAATGAATCGGGTGGGCGTAAAGCCCAACAAGAAGACCCTCACAGCTCTGATGGGCGCCTGCGTTGCCGGCAGGAAGTTCGACGCCGCCGCAGACATCTTTTCCAAGATAAAGAACCCAGATGGACATGCCGTGTCAGTCGGCCTTGAGGCGCTCTGCCTCGCGGGCAAGTTCGAGGATGCTTTGGAGGTCATCACGGAGCAACGAAGCGGGCAAAAGGCGCTCAAGGGGAAGCAGGTGATGTCGGCTTACAACAAGTTGATACAAGAGGCGTTGTTTGCGGAAGAGTACATCGTTGCTCGAGATGCGATGTCCGGCTTGCTGCGAGCGGGTTACATCCCATCAAAGTTCACCTTCCGCGCCATGATCGATGGCTTGGGCATCCAATCAGACTTGCCGGCAAGGGCCAGTGCCAGCGCGCCATCCTCTGACGAGAAGTTCGACTTCTTGCTGTTTGTGCTCGACTCTCTCGAGGCACGAAAGCTGACTGTTGACTCGGGCTTCTATTCTTCAATACTCTTTTGTGGCGCCCAGACCGGTGGCTTGCAAAAGCGGATCGCGTCCCTTCTGGCCCGTTCCAGAAAGAGCGGCAATCATCAGGAAATATCTCTGACTGATGCAGATGGCACGTCAATAGAAGAGGGGCATCGAATTGCATCGTGGGAGGACCTGCTCGAAAACTACTCGACATACAAGTCAGAGCTGGGGCCTGACACCTCATTCCCCTTTGTCCGCGTCTCAACGAAGACGGGCTTTGGAAGGGTCCTCGCAGCAGAGCAGGCAGTCTCATACCGAGGCGCCAGGAGAGTTGCAACGCAGAGGAGATGAAGAGGATGTGCCCTCTGCAATTTTGTGCAGACCATTCACCATAGACGTAACACACAACCCGCTACAAATAGAGAAACATTACTCAACTATTTACTTTGCAGGCGGCGCTGAAATGCAATCGAGAAAACGTAGACGCAAGGAAGCTGTTGCAAACCCTGAACAGCCAAACGAGGCAGCAGAAGCAACGAGACGAGCGGACGTTCAAGGGGCTGTTCGATCGGGGCGAAGTGTACGACGGCCAGGAGCTCGAGGAGGATAAGGCGGCCCGAAGGGCTGCGGCAGAACAGGAGCAAGTCGACCCCAAAGACCGAGACGTGGTCTTGGGGAAGCAGTTGGTGCGGCTGTACGAAGAGAGGGGTTTGGATGCAGAGAAGCAAAAGCTGGAGCAAAGTCTGAGGCTCGAGGAGAGGCGAGCGATGGACAAAGCAGCCTATCTCAGCAGCCTTGACAATAGAGAATGATTACTCAATTACTCTTCCCTTGGGCTCTTGTTCGAACTGAACGCCTCGTTCATTGCTTTGTGCAAGGCCACGACACTTCGGCGTCCTTCAAGCAGAGGAGGAGGCCTTGGACGCGCGACGAGCTTGGGCTTGGGCCGCGGGGACTCTTTTCTGGTGCCCGTGACAAGAGTTTGCTGCCGAATTTCATCATCCTTCCTCTTCAACAGCTTCTTAGTATGCGCCCGCGTCCAATCCAATTTCGTCCTCAGCTCCATGTATTTCTCGTCCATGAGCAGAAGCTGTTTCTCGAGCGTCCGCCCCGAGTCTCTCAACTCGGTGATCACCTGATCTTTGCGCTCGCTCTTCCTCTCCAACGCAGCATTGCGCATCTTCGACGTCTCCAGCTCGCGATGGAGGCGTGACTGGTCCGCTTGGGATCGCGCCTTGGCCACGGCCTCGTGCTTGAGATGTACCACTAGCTTGCTTATGTGATCGCTCAAGGCGACAACCTTGCTCTTCTCGACGGAGAGTTCCTTTTGCACCTTGACCTTGGCCTCGCGCTCGGTGCGCAAGCGCATATTCATTTGTGAGACTTTGAGGGACAAGTTCTCGACCCCGGCGGTGTGGTTGGCCGCTTCTTCCAGCTCGCCTTGCAACGAGAGGATCTTGGCCTCGAGCGCCTCGTTCCGTTGCAATTCGCGGCCGAGCTTCTGTTCCAGCGCCTGAATGACGCTTACCGACGACTCGTTTCTCGTGAGTTCATAGCCGTGAGACGGCGATGCGTTGATAGATGCAGACTCCTGCACGCGCAATCGCAGGAGTTCGTCGAGCGAGACGTGCAAATAGTTGTTCGCGTCGGCCACGTTCATGCCCCGCAAGAGGGCGGTGCGAAATGACTCAACCTCTTGTTGCAAGAGGCGGAGAGAGTCCTTGTATTTGTCAAGCTCGAGTGCCAGCGCCACACCCTTCTCGCCTTCGGCGGCCAGTCGCTTCGTTGCGTCGTAGAGTCGCTGTTGCAAGTCTGTATGTGATCGAGGCAACTCCGAGCAGTCTCGGTCGCTTGTCACTTCCTCTGCGGCGGCCTGGCTGTCTGCGCTGTCGAAGGACCCTTCGTAGCTTTCGACGGACGACCGATCCTCGTCCTCGTCCATTCGCCTGCCACCGATGGGAATCGGTGGCTTGGAGCCCACCGGCGTCGACGACATCAGATTGGTCGCGCTCAGAGACTGCCGTCCAGGCTTGTCGCTCGCCGGCAAATGCGCCTCTTCATCCTCGAGATCGTCCTCGTCCTCGTACTCATCGTCCTCTTCTGTTGCAGACATGGCTAACTCTGGAGCTTGGTCGTTCTGGAGGCGCTCGTCGGGGGGTTCCTCAGCGGCGCGAGCTTGTTGTGACCGCTGCCCGCGCTGCAGTCGCGTTTTGAAAGTATCCTTCAAATGTTCAAACTTCAATTTTTCAAAACGAATTTGAAAACTCGATTTGAAATTTCAAAACGTCTGGCCGCCTCCTTTGTCTCCCTCCGTCACTCCGTGTCTCGCCATTCGCCATTTCCCCCGCGAGCAAAGCACCGTAACCCAGCCCACCCGCAACCATGGCGACGATCCAAGGGAGGCTCAACTCCATGCTCCAGAGCACGGCGAACTACTACCGGCCGCTCTTTCGGTCCGGCAGGTGAGATTTGTGGCGCGGAGTTGGCCCGTCGGCGGGATAATCGGAGGAAGGGGCGGGAGGGCGTCTCTCACGGTGGCCGCCTATCGATTGGGCTCGGTCGCCGTCCCGCAATCGTCCGAAGTCCGATCTCCCACATCGGCCATGGCTTTGCCGTTGACCGCGGCTACTTGCCGTGGGGGATTCTTGGCATCCGCCGCCAGCACGTATTTTCGTTTGAGGTGACTCACTATTTTTTGTGCACATCCTCCCTTCCACCCTCCCTCCCAACTAACCCCCTCGCTCTCCAAATAAAAACCATCTCCGCCGATAATTCAGCGTCAAGCCGCTGTGGCACATCATGATCGCCACCTCCGTCATCATGTACTCCCAGAACTACATCTTCAACAAGGGTGAGGCTAATTTGCGACCCGTGATTATTTTACTGCTGCGTGACAATTTCAGGTCTCACCACTTCATCTCTCCTTGGCAAATGGTAGGAGCCCATGTTCAGGCGGCGCGGAAGGAGCAGAAGGTTGCGCTCGAGGAGTACTATGAGAAGCACGGAAAGTCGGGACACCACTAAAAAATAATATGAAGGGGGGATGAAATTCATCCTCTCAGAAATGAAGGGGGGACTGATCATACTGTGGAGTAAGGGGACATATTTCTGGGGTATCGACTGGAAAGATTGGGGGTCAAGGGGAGTCAGGTCTTTGAACAAACGGGCGCGATTCGCTTCTCTGTTGGGGGAGAGCTCCCTTGAGTGTTGGCAACAGTGGAGAACTGTTTAACTCTTTGTGATAATCGGAGAATTGTTCTCGGCATCCCTTTATTTACTCCAAGAGTGGGGAGAGGACCTGCAGAGAGGCACGCCGCTGCCGTTTGTGGAGCAGGGGGGGGAAAGTAAAGGGGGAGGAGTAGCAGGGGGGAGGCCGAGGACTGCCGAGAAGGGGGGCTGGCCCTCTTTTGCTGGTGCCTCGGTGCCTCACACACAAACCGGCCCCCTTCTCCGAGGAGCCGACGGCGTGGCGGCCTCCTACCGACCTCCCAGCAGCGGTAGCGTGGGCGACCCCCTCTCGCTCGCCTGGTCGCCTCTGGTTCAATCAGCAATCAGCCCCTCAACCTCGACGGCGTGCGGCCTCCTGGGAGGAAGCCCCTTCTACCACGACGCACGACGGCCTCACCTAACTGACTGCGTTGACAGCTGCGCGTCGAAATGGAGTCGAGCGGCGACGAAAAGCCAGAAGACGATCCGGCACATCTCAGATGTTGCCTCGCCGAACTGGCAGCGGAAATCCTTCGATTGCAGGACAACGCGGGAGCCCCAACCCGTCGGACGGGTGCGTTTGACCCAGAAGCATTGAGACGCTGGGCGGACGTCGGGAATGGGCCACCGGGCACAGCGGATGACTCTCCCGCCACGCCCGGGCGCACTCAAGATACAACGCCCATCGACTCCCTCCCCAGCCCAACGTCCACAGCCGATGGGCGCTCCGAGGCGGCCGACTTATTGCGCACCAGCATTCAGAAGATGCAAACGGGGGATGAAAGTGGAGATGCTGTCCACCAGGTGGCAGACTTCACCAGCGAGGGCGACGAGCTGCGCGCCCAAAAGGGCCAAGCGGAAGCCGAGGCTGCGTTGCTGAGTGCCGAACTCGTCGCGCAGCGGGGCAGGCACGAGGAAGAAAAGAGGCAGCTCCTGAAGACGGCAAAGGATTTAAGGCGTCGGAATGAGGAGCTGGAAAATCGCATCATGGTATTGCAAACTCGGGGGAGCAGGGATGTGTCGGCGGGGGAGGAAAGCGAAGGGGAGAACAAATTTGGGTTCCGTGTGAAGGCATTGGCTCAGCGATTCGCCTCTCCCCACCCAAGGGGCAGTCAACATTCTTCTCGGGGAGAGGACGGAAGGGAGGCAGCATCCTGTGCGAGCAGTATCAACACCCATGAAGAGTACGAGGTGGAGTTTGGCAATGACCACTCGGCCACGCCAGGGACCGACGAATCGACAAAACTCATTGCTGCACTGGAGGCGCAGCTTCACCAATCAGAGCAGCGTTCCAGCATGCTCGAGCAGCGGCTCACCATTGTCAAAGAATCGGGCGACGCAGTTATACAATCTCTCAACGAGGAGCTGGCAGACGTAGCGGAAGACCGAGCCCGGTCTGAAGCGGCCATGATAAAGGAGTTGAGTATTTTGGACTCTCAGAGGCGCGCGGAAAGGAACGAATACGAGAAACGGATCCAGGAGTGGATTGCACACGACGCCAACAGGAAAATGGAGGTGGACGAGTATGAGACTCGCATAGAATCTCTGCTCAGCACGGTCAGGATGATGCATCAAAAGGACGATATGAGCCTCAGCCCTGCCGGAACCAACTCAGCATCATGGGACAAAGGAGCCGAGGAAGACATGTTGTACTCGGAGTTGATTGCATACATCGAACTGCTTCAGGGGAAACCAGGCAAGGGCAAGAAGGGAAGAGGGGCAAACTTGGTCCGCTCGATCAACGATGCGCTCGATCTGGAGTTTAATGCCAACCCCAACGTGGCAGACGACGTGATATCCTACTACAGATCCCGCCCCGAGTTGAAGCAATTTACACTGACGGCAGAATTGCATCGCATGGGTTATGAGTTGTTGGTGGCGGACGAGGAAACGGGGAAGGATGCCAAGCTTGTCGAGACGGACGAGATACGGGCCTACTTTGAATCGTTGAGCGGAGAGGACGAGGAGATCGACATCATCGTCCGGGCGGCCAACCAGTCCTTGCTGGCGGATCCATTGGCCATCCTGACTGGCGAAGGCGATGGCAAGCTGGTCCACACTGGCAGCTTTCATTCAATTGTGTTTGCCACAGATTGTCTCTTCAAGATTGATTTACGACGCGAAGGAGAGCGTCGAATCAAGGTGCAGTGCGAGCTTGCGATCTGCGTCCCATCGGGTCTAGAGTCAACCGAACACTTGGAGAGCGAAGGGAATGACGAAAGGACTGGCGCCACCCTGGAATTGGCGCGGGCCAACCTTGTCATTCAGTTCTCCCCCTCGCCAACCTCCACTCCGTCGGGCCCGCTTGTGAAGTACACTTTGGTCGATGTCAAGCCCACAATCGCCAGCTACGAGGAGGGCAGCGACAATGCGCGGGCACTGCAAGCGGCGGTAACGGCCTTGGTCCGCGACAGGCAGAGTCAGATTCACAGCGTTGGCATGCCTCGCCCGAAAAAGAGCGTCCGGAGTCGTCTCTTTTCCAGCTCCTTTCAGAGGTGAAAACGTTAGGTATCTACCAAACTCGACAGAAGACGTAACGAATCACAACTTAGATAGCTCCTACCCCCGTTACATAATGCGACATTCTTCGTCTGCATCTCCCGACCCGGCACTTCCCTGGCCGAAAGCAGCGCCAAGAGCAGCACCAAGAGCCCCGTCGCCTCCTCCCGCGACAGCTGACATCAGACCCAGCACCTCACTGCCCCTGACGGATGCATTTGGCCCTTCCATCATCATCCTAAGCATCGCCCTCTTCGCGGGGTTTTCCTCTCTCTCAAGATAAGCCTCCCACACCTCTGCCGAATTTTCGATCTTGCCATCCCATGTGCAGGGAGGAGGCGCCTGCATTTCTGTGAGTGGCTTGCTTCTACCATCGCCACAATGAGGGCAGGCGAAGCCCGACATACCACGAAAGAAGTGATTGTGGCAATGTCGACAGTGTGCCTCCCGGTAATCTCCAATGCAAACGCCAAAGTCGGGGCATTCTACACAATGGTTGTGGAACTTGCCTGAATCGAACTCCGCATCGTTTCTGCACAAGCCAGTAATGTAGTTACCGCCCCCTTCTTCCGCGCAAGAGCTGCATTGCACGCCGGCGTCTTCTCCTCCATCCTCATAATCGCCACCCCCATAGACCGACTGAAATAATGCATCACTGATGGTGCATGTGAGGGTACCTTGGCAATGAACGCACGAGCCCTCATGAATGACTGTGTCACCAGATGCCGATGAAAGGTCAATGTAACCCAACAGTATTGCTTTCTTCAGGCANCTCATGAATGACTGTGTCACCAGATGCCGATGAAAGGTCAATGTAACCCAACAGTATTGCTTTCTTCAGGCAGGGATTCGCCTCCTTTGCCTCTGAGAGAGAGTTGACCAGTTTTGAATCAACAAGAGCCTTGTGGACATCATCAACTGTCAGACCCCGCAATTTCTTCGCTGCAGGTTCTTCCTCTTCAGACTTTCCCTGCTTTGCTTCCACAAGAAAGGGCGGGGCAGTCCCATACTTCACTGGAACTGATTCTTTCAAAGCATTGGACTCATCGGAACCGGATGCAAGCATTTCGGCAATATGAGGACACAACTTAGCCATCATTGCCGCAGTCCGCTTCAACTCCCCGAGCGAAGCGTAGAAATAGTATCGAGTGGCTTTCGTTGCCATCTCATCTGGGGTCCAGTCAGAAATGAGCTGAAACGCATTCTCCCCGTCATATTGAGACCGAACTTTGCGTGAAGCGAAGGCGTCCTGGCCGAGTCGTTCATTCAGTTCTAAAATGAGGACGGCACCAATGCCCTCATCGCCATCAGGGTCAGCGAAGTCATCGTCGTCAGACATCGCCATCAGGCGGATGCCATTCACCGACGACAAAGGAAGACGGATGCGGAGACAACGCGAATTGACAAAGTCACCCACACACGCTTGGTAGTTCAGCGCAATCAGTTGATCCTGTGAAAAGTTTTCGCCACTCTTTGGCTCCGCCCTCTTGTCCAGCCATTCGTCAGATGCCTCATCATCGCTGTCGCTGTCCAGCCCTGATTTCATGCCGTGGCTGAATGTTCTGTCAAACCTTTCCAGTTCCCTATTGGTGGGGATAGACGTGTTTTCCTTAACGTCAATGCACGATGGCTTGTACTCGAAGCAGTCCAAGTTGAGGCATCGCCGGGCTTCGTCAATCTGGAGAGCGGGCATTAGGTGAAAAGAGACGTGTGGCCAAAGTTTGCAGGCAGTAGACCACTCACCCGAACTGATAATTGGTGCCTGTACGCTGCCTTCATTTCGAAAGGATCCTCATCCTCGTTTGGAGCATCGAATGCCACCGCAAAAAGAAGCCTCGAAGCAGTTGTGGTAATTGGCGACGTTGCATCATTGATCCGATAATACGGGTACTTTTGGTATGGTTCGACGCCCTCCTCGCAATCAGAGTCCTGGGTCGTTCCCGGATGACGGTAAGTCCACTCCATCTTCTGGTCGTTGTCTCCGAATGAGATGACGCCGTTTTCGTTGTCCTCATCCTCGTCATCCTTGACGGAGTAAAACTCCCCCGAGCAGTCGGCAGGCGAAACTGTTATGAATCGGTCGGAGGGACGCAGGGAGGTAGAGGACAACAGGCTTTGCGTGGCATCAACGAACGGCTGCAGGCGCCGACGCCCAAGATGTTCGAACGGCTCCGCCCTCGCCATCCACGCCTTTTTCAAGGCGTGATGGTCAAGATGTTTGTCGCCGAGCTCGTTGAACACTTGGTAGTGCAATCGGAACAGAGGGTCTTGGAGGCGGTCCATCATGTCGAAGTTTGTGCCATGTAGGTGCACCTACCCGTGTCGACTCTGAGTGCGTGCGCCACAACTACAATATTGGCGGGGTGGTTGCAACAGTGCTGCAACAACCCGGCGAAGGACCCGTGAGGGCTGTCGACACGTACAACCAAGGCGGGGTTCGACGTCAGAGCCGAGCGCGGGGGAGCGCCGGGTCGACGACGAGGCGGGAGGGAGGGGGGGGCAGGCAGGGTCGGTTGTCGGGTTGTCACGCACCGTCACCCGTCACGTCACACAGTCAAAGTCAAAGTGCCGCCCGCCGCCCGCCCGCCCGCGGGCCCGCGCGGCCAAACTTTTCTCCGCCCGCCCTAAAAGAGTCCGCCCGGGGCCTCCACAACAAGCAGGTGCCGCCTACCCCATGGCCGCCTGGCGCCTCGTGGTGGCCGCTAGCATCTCTGCCGCTGTCAACCGACCAGCCACAAATTTTCCAGCAGCGGCGGTGGCGTTTTCATCGCGCCATCACCTCCCCATCAGACGACTCGCTTCTCACGCACCCAATCGCGGCACATCAATCATGGCGCAGCAATCCAGCAGCTCGCCCTCTGCGACCAAGCGCGTGGTGCTCGTCGGAGGAGGGCACGCGCACGTGCAGGTGATCAAGGCGCTGAACGCCCATTCTCGCCCGTCCAACGTCCACGTCACGCTGATCGATCTGCAATCGTCTGCGTCGTACAGTGGCATGGTGCCAGGATGCGTCTCCAAATTGTATGCGCTTCACCAAGTGCAGATTGCCTTGGATTCCCTTGCGGAGTGGAGCGATATCGAGTTCGTCTGTGGCAAAGTGGTGGGATTGTCATTCGAGGAGAATGATGGGGACAAATCCGTGACTGTGGAAGAATCGGATGAGAATGGAAGTGTCGTGAAGAAGGAGGTCCCATTCGACGTCGTATCGCTCGACATTGGCAGCACCACACGTGCCTTTACGTCTATTCCCGGAGCGAGCGAGTATACCATTTCTACGCGGCCGATATCGGATTTGGTTACGCGTATAGAGAAGGAGGAGGAAATGCTCAAAGAGAAACTGAAGTGAGTGTACGAGATCTTTGCATCTGCCGTACTGCGATGCTTCTTCTCACACACAACTTCAGTGCCAATGAGCTGCCAGATGGTGTACGTGTTGTGGTCGTCGGCGGCGGGGCTGCCGGCATTGAGCTCAGTCTTGCAATGCGGGCACGGTGGAACGATCTGCTTGATTCCAAGCTCTCCATCACCCTGATTGACAGCAACGATAGCCTGCTCGCTTCAGAAACACCTGCGTGTCGCTCAGCGTTGAAAGAGGTGCTACGCAAATACAACATTGATGTCAGGCACAACTTGGTGGTCGACGAGGTGACTTCCTCGCACATTCGCGTGAGCTCGAATGCGGAGAAAGATGCCAGCGAGCAGATTTCCTACACGCACTGCATTTGGGCCACTGGCGCAGAAGCACATCAGTTATCTTGGGATATTCACAAGGAGTGCGGGCTGGCAGTGTCTCCGGAGAGAGGGTGGATACGAGTGAACAAACAGTTGCAGAGCATGTCCCACCCATCGGTGTTTGCAGCAGGCGATTGCTGCGAGATTGTGAACGAGGAGAAGAAGAGTCCGCCAAAGGCAGGGGTGTATGCAGTGAGATCGGGGCCCATCCTCATCGAGAATCTCACGCGGTTATTGAGTGGGCAGGAACTTATTGCCTATGAACCGCAAGCTGACTTTCTCAAGTTGCTCATGTGTGGTGATGGCACTGCGTTGGGCTTTCGGTTCGGCATCCCTTTGTACGGCAAATGGGTCTGGAAGTTGAAGGACCACATCGATGTCATGTTCATGGATTTGTTCGATGTGAAGAATCTACCTACGCACTCAAAGGGCGAGGAAGTTGAGGAGAAATATGACACCTCTCAGTATGATGCATACGAGGCAAAGAAGGAACGTATGAAAGCAGACGAAGCAGCAAAATTGTTGCTGCGGGTTGATGACGATGTTGACTACCAAGATCCCTGGAGCGTGATCAGGGATATGATGGCAAATGAAAAGTACAAAGGAGAGGTTCTCGGTGCAGTTGGCGAGGTGCCCAGCGGTAGGATTTAATTGACATATCACGGGAGAAGTGCCTTTGGAGTGCTGTGCGGAAACGCTCGCCACACACAGATCCGTCCATCGCCTGCCCCCGTTGCCAACAACCCCGACAGAGAGGAGTTGCCCGCCCAATCCATCGCCGTCACACTCTCCTCGTGGCCGCGAAGGATTGCCAACGGCTTTGAGGAGGTTCTCCCGAAGAGCCGAAGCCTGTGGTCCCAGCCCCCGACTGCGAATATCCGTCCATCGGGGCGAAAGCGGCAAATGGAGACGCCCACCTTGCCGCCAGATGCGATGGAGCACGTTGACGTCCTTGCACGAATGCAGGCCCTCATGGCGGCACTATTCGAAGAGACATCAGAGGACTCATCAGCCAGCTTCACTTTGATCGTCGCTACCGTGCCCCGCTCCTCCTCGGGCAATTCGGACAAATCGTCGGCGTCGCCCGCGCAACCTCCCACCGCGACGAGCGAAGGCCTGCTTTTGCTGCCATCTGCAGTATCAGATTGTTTGTTTGAGGACGAGCAGAGGTCCAGGGACAGCACCGGATCTTTCCCCAGAGCAACGCCGCACGTGTACATGGAATTGTCCTCTGAAATCACCTCCGGGTTGTCTGTGCACTCGTAATGATGTGCACCCGCCCCTGGCTCGATCCGCCACGGATAACGGACCCGTCCAACGGCGCCTAGATCGTAAAACAGCACGGTGCCGCTCTCCGTCCCGCATCCCAAGACTACATTGCGCGTGGAATCTTGGTGACAGAGCGCCAAGCTCGTCAGCATTCCGTACTTGCGACGGGAGCCGTACACGCCGCCGCAGACACAATCGCCGCCGATGTTTACTCGCCATGCCGGGTTGCCCTCCGGATCGCAGCGCAGGTCTCGCACCGCTGCCATCGAGTGTTCTTCCGTCGGAAGCGCCACCAAGTTCGCCTGCCCTCCAATTGATGCATTGCAGGAGCAGTGACAAGGCGCCATGGCACAAAAGGAGGTCGAATGCGTATGCATCTGCAGAACCGGCGTGTGCGGCCGGTCCAAATCGTGGAGGGAGACCGTGCCCAGAGGATCGCGCGTGTGGTAGAGGAATCGATGCATTGCATCCCCGCCACCGACGCGACGCACCGCGAGGCCCGCTCCTCCCCGCGGATCCTCCTTGCATATATCATCCAGAAAAGCACGGCGCGTGGCCAGATCCCAGAGTTTGCAGGATCCATCGTGATGGCACGAGGCAAGAACTCCTCCCGATAGGAAATTGTGGGATGCGGCGGACAGGTGCGATGCGTGCCGGATCCGCAATTCGGGGTCTGCGGTATTGCGATTGCGGGGTCCGAGGAGCAAATTGGAGCACCTGAATTGCAGCGGCTGGGAATCGTCGTCGCTGCTCTCGTCATCGCTGCATTCTCCCTCGTCGCTGTTGTCTGCACCATCGCTGCGACCACAACGAGATGGGCTGGCGACGCCCTGCTCACAAGAGGTGGGGTCTCGAACGAAGCACACGTCCGTTACGGCGGACGCATCGCCACCGCCGACAGATGCACCGAGTCCGTCGGTCGGGCGGCGCGCCGCGGGTTGGAGGGTGAAGAGGGCGTCCATGATCCATGCTCTCCGCTATTGGGCCGCGGCGCGGGCGGGGCGGATGCACGCACCCCGGCGGACGAGGGACGAGAGGGAGGGAAGGAGAGGAGAGGACAAAAGTGCGCCCTGCGCCCACGGACTGCGCCCGTCATTTTTTTGTCGCTCCGTCGCTCCTCGCTCGGACCTGGACTTCGACCTTCGGACCCACACCACACCCGGCCATGTCCATTGCAGAGTTCTACATCGAAAACGGGATCGACCCGTCGGATCCTGATCATGTCGATCGACTCTGCCGGCTTTCGGGCGACTACGACGATGACGACAGCTATGGTGGCGCGCGAGACGAGCCCGGCGATTCGGTGATGGTCCCCACCTACAACCACGCGTATGGAGTGCCCACAGGCATGGTCCGGTACTCTCTATCAGACATCCCGGACCCCTCTTCGAACAAAACCTGGGCTGCATTGTGTTCCGACGATCGCTGGAGGTACAAGCCTATCGATGAGCGGGAATTGTTCTTTTGCGAAGTAGGGGAGAGCGGCGCTCAGGACTACTGGGGCGAAAAGGCCGAGCTCAGAGCCGTTCCTGTACCAGCGGGGATGCACCGGGGGGCGCTGGCTCCTAGGTTCGTGTTTGAGACGCCGGCAATTGCAATGGACGAGGCAACCAAGAACAGCCTTGAATCATACCTGAGGCTGTTGGTTTGTGCCGTGACGGGACGATTTGTCATCATTGAAAGATCCGGGGCGCATGACAATGAAACGTTAGCGTCAACCAATGGCAAGCCCCAGACTGCCGTGAAATACAGATGGAGGTACTGGGACAATGAAGGAAACGTCTACGAAACTCTGATCGAGAAGTGCCGGTGGACAGTTCCGGCAGACTATCAGGGGTACAGCAAGAAGGACATTGGTTGGAAGGATCTCATGGAATACGGCGGGTGCCTGCCGGGCGATTTCCGCACCTCCACAACGATGCCGCTTTGGATGCGCATGGGACCTGGGGAGAGCGCCATAACACACATGGGAGAGTTTTGGGACTGCATGTGGCTTTGGAAGCACGAGGGCTCGATCTTTTGCTCGGAGTGGGACGATCGCCTTACGAGCCTGGCGAATATGGCAGGAGTGCCCATGCACAATATCACGGACAGCTGGAAATTGAACGAAAGCGAGCTCAATGCAGAGGCAGAGGCGAAGGGTTGGGAGAAGATTGAGTGCAAGCAACCCGCACTGGCAAGCTACAGAAAAGATGACATGCGTCTCAACTTTTATCTCAGCACGGGAACGGTGGGATCTTGTGTTGACCACCCAAAGAAGGGGAAGACGCAGCTCTTTCGCAAGTATCTAGAGAACCCGATGTCTCTGTTTGACAACCCACGCCAGCACACAGGCAAGGGCTACTACACGAAGAAGGAGAGTGGCGTGGGTGCGGAGGCCGAACCGGAGAGCGAAAAGCGCGGCACGAAGCGCAAAGCTGAAAGTGGCCAGATCCACATGAGGAACTGCGCATCTTGTGGGGAGTCAAAATCGATTGACGACTTCTCTAAGAACCAGAGGAAGAAGGGGTCTCAGAGCAGGTGCAAGAGTTGCGTTCAGGCTTCATAGTGGGTAGGACTGCAGTTACTGCGCCGAAGAATCAGATTGCAATGACCCGATCAGCCAAGCGCAAGGAGGTGTTCGCTGCGTCCGATGCATCCTTCGCCTTCTCCCGCCTCTCCTTTTCCCGACGCCTCCGTTTCTTCTTCTTCTTTTTCTTCGAACGGCGCTTCTTCTCTCGACGCTCTTTGTCTGACGCATTGCGAGACTTCTTGCGCGACCAGCTTTTCATCTGCTCTCGGCCGGAACCGCTGGCCGTGCACTCTATTCCCCGCGCCTGTGCAATCTTGATCACGAGATCGTTCATGTGTTCGAGCCGTTCGATCCTCTCTTTGGACGAGGACTGATCAAACGATGTTTGGTATTCCTCGAAGGTGCTCTTGAGATCGCACCCCAAAGTTTCGAGGTTGGCCATTTCCTGCGAATCCAGTGATCGCAGTTGGGATATGCCTTTCGCTGGAGTCTCAGCGATGTGATTCTCATCGAACGATACTCCATTTTCGACTGGTCCTTTGCCGTCTTCGATCACGCCATCCATCAGGGGAAGAGGCGCATCCTTGCCTGTTGAAGAACGTTCCACGCGTTCCTCAACTGCCTCAGCACTATCCATTCTCAGTTCGTCTGCGTCCTTGTCTGCCTCATCTTCATCGGAGCTTTCACCGGACGAGTCGTCGTCTGCAGCAATTGGATCTTCTGCAACCAAAGGTATCGAATGCTCATACGGAGTATCAATGGCTGCAAACATGCTGTTGATATCCGTGATCGATTTCTCCGCAGTGTATGCCGCGATGGCGTCCGCCAACTCTTGGGCATCTCCCTTGAGGCTGGCCATCTTCGCGTCCGACTCGCTCACGATATCCTTGATGCCGGAATCGATCAGCATCAGCTCGTTCAGGCACCTCACTTCCATCTTTTGGGTGGCCTGCTCTCTCTCGGACAGCTCCTCTTCGAGGGCGTTGATTGTGGCATCCGTAAATGACTTGGACACAGTCAGCCTCTGCTCGTAGATTCGTTCCAGGTGCGTGACCTTGAGCAACTTTGCACGTGCTCGGGTAATGCGAGATGGAGGACCCCCGACATTTGCGTGTCCAAAAGAATCATCCGGATCTCCGTACGCGTCGTCAATGGCACTTTTGCGCTTGTTCTTTGAGCTCGGATTGAACCTCTCCAGCAGTCCAACATACTCGCGCAGGTTGTCGTCTCCCTCCATAACAAGCCGAGCGACTGAAAGTCTCAGTTTCAACTGCTCGCACTGTCTCCGGACGGAATCCACCTCCGATTGATGCTCCTCTTTGTCTCTCTCCCTCTTTGCCTTGATGATGGTCAGCTTCTTTTCCAGCAAAACCTCGTCGTCGTCGGCGTCGTCGTCTTCGGTCAGAGAGGAATCGTTCGACGAATCGCTGACGTCCAGCAATAACTTGTCCGTTGCATTTTCATCTCCACCACTGACTCGCATCAGCTGCTCTTCCAACTCCCGTACACGCTTTTCAGCTTCTTTCATCCTGCGGCGGTGCCTCGTCTCCTCCCGCCTGAGTCTTCTTTGCAGGCCCTTCCCTCTCTTTACGTATTTCCCTTCCTGTCTGTTGGACTGCGCAGTCACTTCTGACAGATCTTCGCACAGCGAGCTAACAATATCATCCCCCGCCTGTTCCAAGACAACGAGGCGCTTCTCGAGGGATTTTGTGCGCTCCAGCACTTCCTTGAGACGGCGTTGAAGAGAGGCAATGTACACGTCTACCGCCTCCTTGTTCTCCCAGACAGATGCAGGTTGTTTCGATATGTCTTCCCCGCTTACGAGAACGGCATACTCCTCGTACAGCATGTAACTCTGATCGCCCAGACCACTGCCAGCGCCTGCACCTGCGTCCGCTCCTTGTATTCTCGGAAGTTCACGACACAACTTTGACGCCAAGGCTGCTATCGGATCAGTAGTCACCTCCTGTGTCAGCCCTCTATCCTTGTTCATTTCAGCTTCTACAACCTCGAGCTCCTTTTCGTATCTATCCCTCTTTCTCTTCAGATCCATCCTCTCCAATCCCCACACGTAGGATGCCGTCTTGGCCATTCGGCCGGCATCAACGCAGGAGTTGGACAGATATTGCAATGCCCGTGCGCGGGCCCGTTCTTGCGGAGTCATGCGGGCATCGTCGTTCACTGTATTGGAGGCGCGGCTTACGGAATCGCTCTCCTCGTCAGAGGAAGCCTCATCTGACGAGCTGAACGAGGAGTCGTCTCCTAACCTTTTGGGTGTGCTGTGGAGCGGCAACACAGGCACTGCGTCCTCCTCCATTGAAAGTTGCTTGCGAGCCTGATAGGGCGATCGATCAGGCGTTCGGCCAGGACTGCTTTTGCCAAACCACCCCCTTATATTCCCCATCACTCCCCCCGCACTCGGAGTGGCTGGTCCCGAGGTGCCACTGGATACGGAGCTGGGCGTTGGACTGCTGGGCACGCTGCCGTCCTCCATACCTCGCATACCCCTTCTGCGTTCCTTCCTTCTGCGTTCTCTCTCATTTAATATAACCGCTTCCCTCTGACTCATCAATTGATCTTTCACGTCGTTTGCAGACAGCCCATTGGATGCAGTGGGGTGCTGCCCTGCCCTATCGGGGTGACGGCTGATCTCCATCGCATCAAAGTCTTCGACAACCACGCTTTCCTTGTTCTTGTCCCACGGCTTCGCCCCGCGGCTGGGAGACGGGGCCGGCGAGCCACCAACGTCATCAGTTGCAACTTCCCCGACGTCGTGCCCCAACTTCAAGTGGAGAGGGCCAGAATTCAGCGTTCTGCTGGGGTCGTCCGATGGGCCCGCTCCCCCCTCGATCTCCGCGGACCCGCAACACGTCTGATCGTCGTCGATCCGGTCCGGGTAATAGTTCATGGCTCAACACCACCCATGACGCGGCGCAAGCTCTCCACGCGATGGCCCACCGCCTCCTCCTATTCAACACAACTGCCTCCCCTGCGTCGGAAAAAATGAAGAGGGAGGAGCCGAGCTGACCGAGGAGTTCCTCGTAGAATTTACGTAGGAACCAGTATCTATTCTATTGCATGCCCTCCTCCTCCTCCTTCCTCGGGCGCCTCGTTGTTGTTGCGTTGTTGCTCTGCCGTTGCGTGTTGATCGGCGCCAGCCTAATAGCCCTCCATCCCCGCTTCCCCGCTGTGCTGGCGTGGTGTCCTACTGGGCGTTGTGCATGCCTGTTGACTAGCACCAAGCGGCGCGCATTAATTTGCAGCATGCACCGACCTGCAGCGAGTGTCGTTTTATTGTTACCCGCGCTGGCGGTTGCATTCCAAAGTGGCTGCGTTGCCCGGCCCTCTTCTACCCATCAGCATCGCCCTTCACTACTATTTGCATCAAATGATAATGAAAATCCACCCTCAGACAGCGCGGATCTCGATGAATTGAGACCACCGTCGGTATCGTTCAGCCGCAACTCGATCTTATTCGGAGACAATCCACCGACGCAACAACGCAATGGACCTTTGACGGTGTGGAGAGCGTCGAAGAGAGTGCTCCCGTCGTTTGTGACGGGTGCCTGGGACGAGGGGGCGGGGGATACAAAACCGGTCGAGCATTTGTACAATATGCTGTTTGTGCGGATGCCCACAGTCGGGGCAGCCGTGGTTTATGCAAAGAACCTTTTGCAGGGTCACCCGTTGATCGTCAACTTTGGCGATGGGACAATGTTTGAGGTGCCCTCACTGTTTGTATTTGGCGTTCTTGCAGTCATCCTGCGGTGAAAGGGATGCCCCACGCATATTATTTTTGAGTATCAAAGAAAGATACAGACGGGCGCTTATCCAGAGATAACAGCTTATCTCACTGCTCACTTTGCAACAGACGCTTTTCGCCTTGCCTTCTTTGCCAGGCGACCCGTCGACTCTGCATTCAGCCACACAAAGTTCACCGAATTGAGTTTTGCAATCCGCTCTTCCGTCAACGTCGTCTTCTCCCCCTTCAGATACTTTTTGTAGTTGATTCGCTGTTGCTCTGCCCAATAGGCAAGTGGATCGGACTTCTTCTTTCGGAACACTGCCGCGTGACCGTTCAGGGCCGCAAAATCGCACAGATCAGCAAACTTTGCATTCCAAGCATGCTCTCGAGGGTCGAAGATGAACTCCTCTGCGTTCAAGAGACGCAGACGTTCCTCGGTCATGCCGGTGGACTTGCTGCGTATCTCTTCCACTTCTTTCCGCAGCTCATCGTCCAATATTTCCCCATCCTGATCTCCATATTCCTCCTCTACCTTCTTTTTGGCCATCCATCGCTTGTAGTCCATTCTTTGTTTGTCCACCCATCTCGACAGACCCGGCTGCAGTTTGTACCCTTTTGGCACTAGTGTGTCTCCGTAGTTCGATCGATACTTTCTCAGCTCCTCGAGTTGTCCCAACCATTGGGCTTGGTGGTAATCAAAGACGAACCCTACATCCTCCAACAGCTGTATGCGCTCGTTCGATAGGAGCACCTCCTGTGCTTTTGGATCCTTGCTCTCTTGTCTGCGCTTGTGCATTCGTCTCTGCCTCGTCACCCACACTGCCAATGGCTCGTTCTGGGCCCAGTTCCATGGCACCAATGCATTGCCGTGCTCTGCAACATATTCCTTCAATTCCTCGAATCGTATCCGCCAGCTGTGATCGTTTGTATTCCAGATGAAGCCAATTTCATTGAGCAACCGAATCTTCTCGTCGGTGATAACTCCGTGGTCTGTATCGATGTCCTCGCCAGTCTCGTCCGCTTCCATGCGGTATCGATACCATTGCCGATGATTGTCCACCCAATTTCCCAGCGATGGATTGGCGGGGTACATGTTGGGGACAAGGGTGTCCCCGTGCTCGTCTTTGTATTGCTTGAGGGCCGCGAGCATTTCGTCCCAGCGCGCGTTGATGGAGGGCGCACCGTCCGCGTCGTCGCTGCTGCTGACAGACAAATATTGATGCAACCTCCCTATTGCGGCCCGAGGCCGTTGCTTTCGCACCAGGCCGCCATAGAGTGGCTGGACGAGATGAACCGACGCACGAAACTGATTTGCTGCAATCATGATGAAAGGTGCCGGTGAAATCGGCGCGTCTGTCCCCTCGTGCATGAGATCGCCCCCGGCAGGCTGTTGAGCTTGGCGAGGGGATCAGCGCCGTGGAGGGACGCATTGCAGTTGTGTTGCTGTCTGTTGCACGTTGCTGCGCCCTTCCCATTTTTGGGCCATTTTTTGCAAGCACACAAAAACTCTCAGCCTCCACCATAACCAGTTGACGTCGTTGTCGTTTGACAAAAGTCGACCGTGATCAGCTCGAGTGAGCGTGATCTGCCAAACCACTGC
>JALLAP010001162.1:0-10722 GCA_036939355.1 Thalassiosira profunda | reverse complement strand
AAGATCCGGTCGCCGTCAAACGAGTCGTGGGAAGACTTACCTGGATTCCTGTTAAGGATAATATATCGGTAAAGACTCCTCTGCGCCGTTTGAGACAAGGGAACGAGAAGAGATTTGAACTGCGGCCCTCTACTCCTCCCGCTCTCTCAAATGGTCTACATAATGATTCGTTCAGTGGAGAGCACATCAGGATAATGTAGTACAATAGACAGCATTGGCATTGAAAACACAACACGGCTCTCCGATCTCTCTCTAATTTGTGCTGCACACTCACTCCTTTCCTACCAATACCTCTCAAGGCGCGCGTGCCTCTTTTACACTCCACAATTGGGTTGCCAAAGGCTGTGTTGTTTCTAATTCTTCACTGAGAAATATCTAGGAAGTGGCCCGTGCAGGTTTGAAGTAGTGCTAGCTCTCCTTTTCCCTTCCATTTTGTACAAAGACAGACTCTCTTTTGCTTACTTACGTATGACCCTCTAGTAGATTTCTACGTAAACGAATCAGTATGTTTGGAGGGTTACATTTGGTCAACCTGTTGTATCTAGGTAAGATTAACCAAACCGGTTTAATTTCACTGTAAAAGGAATGCATTTTACTCTAGCCAGTCCATCTATTGGTGCAACTAAGATATAGAGTTAGGGTTGGCCCTAAGTACGGTGACTGACGCAGTGTGGTCACACAATCACCAGGCAGCCAGGACATCCTTCATTCACAACCGCACATCACACCTTCCCCCCGCACAACCCATCAATCAACTGCAATCATGAAGCTCCTCCCCGTCGCCCTGAGCTCCCTCGCCCTCGGCGCGGACGCCTTCTCCGTCGGTCGCCCACGGGCCGCCGGATCGCCCTCGACCACCGCGCTCAACAACTGGGGCCGCACCAAATGGTCGCCGTCGTCGGGGGCTTCTTCGGGCGGCGGGGCGGCCACCGCGTGGGCGCCGGCCCCATCAGCGGCATCGACGTCGGCCTCCGGCAGCGGCGGCGGCTGGTCCAAGACCAAGTGGTCGCCGCAGTCCGCGCCCGCGTCGGCGGGCTTCGCGGCGGGGTGGACGCCCGGCGGCGCCGCTGCGGTCGCCGAGTGCCCCGCGCACGCTCACGCCTCGGCGCCTGCCTACACTGCCAGTGCTAGTTCTGGCGGAGCGGCGGACTACGACGCCGTCCGCGCCGAACTGAAGCTCATCATGGACAATCCTTCGTGGGACGACGGATCGCTCGCCCCCATTTTCATCCGGCTGGCGTGGCATTCGTCCGGGACCTACGACGCCGCCACGGGCACCGGCGGCTCGAACGGGGCCGGGATGCGGTTTCAGGACGAGGCGGCCGATCCGGAGAATGCGGGATTGGAGGTGGCCCGCGCGTTCTTGGAGCCGGTGAAGCGGAAGTTTCCCTCGATTTCGTACTCGGACCTGTGGATCCTGGCGGCGTACGTGGGATTGGAGCACACGGGCGGACCGGTCATCGACTTCCATCCCGGGCGAGTAGATCACGCGGACGAGACGTACTGGCAGAACATGAGCTACGGCCGTCTGCCCGCCGCGGAGAAGTACTGCTGCCCCCACCTCGACGATTCCAACGTCTCGTCGAGCCTGGATGCGACGGGCAAGGTGCAGGGATGGGAGGGACTGTGCACCCACGTCCGCGACGAGGTGTTCTACCGCATGGGATTCAACGATCAGGAAATCGTGGCGCTGCTGTGCGGCGGCCACGTGTACGGCCGGTGCCACCCCGGCTTCTCGGGCTACGCGGGTCCCTGGGTGGAGGACATGACGCGCTTTTCGAACGAGTACGCGACGGACATGCTCGAGGACGAGTGGACGCTGGTGAGCCACGGGGACACGTGGTTGGACGCCCAGGGCGCGGCGGAACTGCGGCCGGCGCCGGGCAATCGGCAGTTCGTGAACAAGCAAAAGTACAAGATGGACGACGACGAGCCGAACCAGATGATGTTGCTGTCGGACATGATTCTGGCGTGGGATCCGGCGTTCCGGACGCACTTGGAGATGTACGCGGAGGACGAGAACAGGCTGAAGGTCGACTTTGGGGTAGCGTTCAAGAAACTGACGGAGCTGGGGTGCGGTTTTTGAGAAGATAGGGGCCGATTAGAACGGGTGTAGGTTGGGAGTGGCTGGCTGAAGGAGTAGACATTATCTCTTAGAATGCAATTGCAATTCGGCTCTGTCGATGCATTTCCCATCTAGAAGTAGCTAGAGGAGTAGAGGTTCTTTGGAGCATTCGACACGCTCGGATTGGCCTCTTTTATGCTATCTTTTCCCGCCATTTCTTCCCAAGATTTCCGTCCGCCGCCCGCGCCGAGAGTAGAGAGCCGTTAGCCTCTCCGCGCCGCCCCACGCCGCGCCCTCGATCGACCTCGTCGTGCTCTTAGCTCAAGTCCCCGCCGTCGCCAAGTAAGTAATGTTGTCTTTGAGGGTTGTGGTCCTGCGTGGGCGCCGTTCGGATGCCCAGCGGGCCCGGGTATCGATGCGGATTTTGATTCGGAGTGGCGCGCCCGACGAGCCGGCTAGGGGTACACGTCCGCAAGTCGCGGGCCATGTTATTGTCAGGGTGGGAAGAATTGCAACAGCGCGTGATTCGAAGGGGATTCCGCGTGGGCGTGTATGATTTGTGAGCATCGGCCCATCTATTTTTGCGTGTCGCCATATCCGGACAGCGAGCGGCAGAGCGCTGATGCCTCGCCCTGTCTGCAAAGGAAGATGGAAGAACTGTTTAGGCTCTCCACCTGGGTGCGCTTGCTTCAATGCTGCACTGGTGCTTTTGCTGGATTGGCGTGGCGTTTCGAGGAGATATGATGCCCGGCGAGACGGCGTCGTCTAATTGGGTATCTTCGCCACATCATGTGTATCCAATCTCAGCTCACCTTTATCCTCCGTTTCCTCTATTCGTAGGTAAACATGTCTTCGCCCAATGAGAACAAGGACGCCTCTCCGAAGGCTGCCAAAGATAATGCATTTCAGCATTGCAAGACTATCGCGAGCCTCCCCACGGAGACTGTTCTCGAGGACATTCGCCAGGGCAAGAACCCCGCCACAGTTGCCGTTGCAAATCTCAAGTCCGAACAGATGGCTTATCGGAACCGCCTTGTCGAAGGAGGCCTCGTTCCCATCGTCCTCAGTTTGCTGAAGAGGTGCGAGGGGGAGACCGTCGCTGATATCATCGGCGAACGGGGGGATGGTGAAAAGTACATCGATAGCCCAGGAGTGTGGGTTGCTCTCTTGGCGAATGTTGTCACCACTGATATCAATGCCAGGAACACAAACAGGTCCACGTTCCATAGCGGGTGTGCCAATTGCATGGAAATCGCTGAGAGCGTGGAGCCCATCATCAAGTGCATGCGCGACGACAAGACTCGCGAGTTTTTCAAGTCCAAGGAAGACTGGGCCGTCTCGTACTCGTTCGTTCAGGCGCTTCTGGTGAATGTCGTCATGGTGAACAACAACGCCCTGGACGTCCTTCTCCAGTATGACGGGTTCTTGGAGATGCTCGTGCAGTGCCTCTTTTGGGAGAGCCATCGTCCCGACATCATGGGCGATGAACACTGCGAGAAGCGCATGATGCCTCGCCGCAGCATGATCAGGGTTACTGCAATCAGGATTCTCTACCTGACGTTTCTCAAGATCTGCAAGCAGGTGGGGCCTGAGAAGCAGGAGAACCGGATGGTCAACGACATGACCGACGAGGAAAAGAAGCAGCTCTACAAGATCGGGGTCACTCCCATCGTTAGCGAAGCCTACGATCCGGGGTGCGCTGTCCCCTTCGCGTTGGGTCTCGTCCAGCTCGTCAAATCTTCCGCTGCCTGGGATGACCTGGACACGCAATCGAAGAAAATCTTGTACTTCATGCTCGGAGAGCTTGGTGTCTCGGAATGCGTAGACGAAGCGGTCATCAAAGGGGTCGTCAGCCTTGGAGAAGATTTCGCCTCGGATCTCGTCGATGCAAAGGAGCTGCCGCGGGTGGTGTACCGCATGCTCAACGTTTCGATTTCCGGAGGCAGCCACCCTCAGTTCGAGCCTGTGGATGCTCGCTACAGTGCTGCAATCGACGCCGGCCTATTCCCAATGTGCTTCAAGTTGCTCCTCCTCTTTGGAGACGAGCTCGGCGGCCTCGTCTGCGATACGCTGGGCTGCATCCTCCAAGGAGCTACTTCAGTTGCCTTCCACCCCAGGACTTCCAAGGCAATTGCGAATGTGCGCAGCCAGACGCAGACAGCGTTTCGCAATCCAGAGCTTGCTAGTCTCCGTGGCAATGAGAAGTGCGGCAATGTTTTGCGCATGCTCTCCTTCTTCTGCAGGGAGTTTGATGCTCCCAGTGCCGGAGTGGATGAGGTGGACGGCGCAGTGTCCTGCCGCAACTGTTCGAAAGTGCTTGAAAAGGATGTCATCAAGCGCTGCGGGTGAGAGATTACGTTTCATTCTTTGTGTGCGTGTGGCTATTATCTGATCTGGGATTTTTCTCCTCTATTATCAGCGGTTGCAAGAAGGCAGTTTACTGCAGGTGAGCTGGTTTGGTGCGAGTTGAAGAGACGGTACCTATGTCCATAACTGACCATCCATTCTCATTCATCTCCAAACAGCCGTGATTGTCAGACCATCGACTGGAAAGAGCGGCACAAGCGTGAATGCAAATTGATGCAAGGGAGCTCTGGCAACAAGATCGTCAACATTGGATTGGACGGCATCAGCAAGCGTGACGAGGAGAAGATGGCGAACCAGGCGGACAAGCTCATGGCTGCAGCGAGTGAGATGTTCTACCAGCACACTGACTTCCTTCTCAAGTGGTGTGTCGTGAACGAGGTGGATGCGCTTGATGTCGTTCCTATCATGAACTTCTGTAACGCGCCTCCCTCTTTCGACCTGATAGAGGCAGCGGACTTTTTACGCAACAATCCTTGTCAGATGCGCCCTGGAGAGCGGCTTCATGAGAGTGCGAAAGATATCATGGCCAAACATCGTGCCAAGGGGGGCATCACTGGCGTTACCCTCCTCGTCCCTGCTGGTTGCGCCGACAAAAGCAAGATGGCTGCACTTTTGAACGAATTTCCGGGTGAGAATCTGATCTGGGGATCCTGGGCAGCGGCGCAGAAAGGGGTGAAAGAAAGAATGGTCCAAGAGGGCTGGAGCGAGGGCCTCCCTTATCCCATTGGTGGGTTTGACTAGGAAAGATTCTGAACAGAAGCGGCATTTGTGCATGTACTGAGCACGAGCTGGGTCGAGAGATTCCTCATATATTTCTCAGAGTGGACGAGTTGGTGAACAAGATTTGAAGAGTAATGATGAGAAGATGCTTCGGAGGCTAGCATTGCGGAATCTGCGCTAGTCGAAAGCATATGCATATGATACGAGAGATAATACCATATTCAATGGCAGAGTTTGGTCTACGGATACACTGTTTCCTTTAATCTAGGCCCCACCATGCCGTCATCGCAGAGGAGCGCTCCCTGGTATCCTCATTCCATAGTACCTCGTCGTCGGTACCTATCCAGATGCCACCGATCAAAGTTTCACCACGTAGAGATAAACGCACAGCCAGTGGAATATCGAGCCTTGTCCGAGAGGGATTCAAAGTTGTTAGTGATCTTTCGCAATTGCGCAGAAAGCAAACGAATGTCAAGGAACAAGGTGCCCGTACCTGCTAATACGAAGCAATGCCAGATGGAATGATCCAGGTTGGAGTTCCGGACGAAGAAGGGGACGCCGGCCGTGTAAGATACTCCGCCCGCCACCACTTGCCTCCCTGTCCGCCTTCTGTTTGCCCTGCGGATTGTTCAGCCGCTCTGACCGCTTCTTCAATCCCTTCTCCACCGCAAACACCCCGTAGAAGCCGATTTGGTTCACGCTCAAATCCACTTCCCGCAATCCGCAGCACGACGCTTCGCTGCCATTCCCCGCCCCCTCCTCGTCGGCCATTAAGATTTGGCTCACAAAGGAGAACGCCCCCCGCTCACCGATCCGGCATCCCCGCATCAACAGCGTCCGCAGGGTGGGATTGGTCCGCGCCGCGCAAAAGATGGCCGAGGCGCCGTACGGCCCGATCCGGTTTCCAGGCAAGAACACCTCTTCGATGTACCGGGACATTTGCAACACCCTTGATAATGCGTAGGCGCCGTGGGAGCGGATGCCCTTCTTCCCCAGCTGCTTCCCCTCCATGGCGGCGAGGCTGAAATCCAATCGTCGTATGTAGGACAGGGCACCGTTGGCGTGGTGCAATAGCACCTCGGCCAAGGCGAGCATGTCGGCGTCGAAGAAGGAGCCGGAGACGCGCAGGGAGGGGAGGCGGTAGCGGAACTGGACACAAGATGTGAGCATTGCACAAACGTCGTATGAGTAGATAGAACGATGGAGGACGCGTAACAATTATGACATACCGTCGTGAGGATGCCAGGGTTAATTCTCTGGTGGCAGCCGTAGACCTGGCAGGCGGTGGTATACTCGTGCAGAATCGATTCGATGGTCGCATCCCCATCCACTGATGTGATGTCTCCATTTTGTGGCTCGCCTGCATTATTATTATTTCTTCGCACGCGCACCAAAGAGGAGGAGCGATTTGCAAATAAGGACTCCGTGCGGCTATCTCCGGCGCCCCAGTCGCCGGAGCGGCCGTGGGCGAAGGCCCGGCTCATCGTGAGTGCGTGGCGGGGTGCGAGTTGTGGTTGATGGAGATCGATCGAGGTAGCAGAGGAGGTACGTAGTCTTTTGTACGTAGTACTTTTTATTTGCCTTTTGCCTCCTTTCCTCTCCTCCACACCCGCTCCTCTCGCGCTCCCTCCTCCCCGCCGCCTCCTCCCCCCGGCTACTCGACTTCGCGGGACCTCTGCTCTGCACACCGCTCTTGGCCTGCACATAGCTTTGACGCAACATCGGTGTGGCAGAATGTCTGGAAGCTGCGTGTGGTGAAAGTGGCGCGGGTCCATCTATTGCAAACGATGGCAGAGCGGTGGGTCGAATACGACGGCGGCGCGGTGCAGGAATTGCACCGGAATGCCAGCCAGATCCGGGTGGCGTCAGACGTGACCGTGATTCCAGAAGGGGCATTTATGGAGTGTGAGGGTTTGGCGGCGGTGGATCTGGGCAACGTCACGACCATCTCACGCAATGCGTTCCTTCGTTGCCGCTCGTTGGAGCACATAACTTGGACCGCCGCCGCTGCCGTCGAGATCGGCGAGGGGGCGTTTGCCGGCTGCTCGAAATTGAGCGAGATCGATCTCAGCAATGCAACAAAGATCGGATTGAGGGCATTCTACAATTGCCGTTCACTGACAAGGTGACCGTCCCATCATCTGTGGTCGAAATTGAACAGTCTGCATTTGAGGATTGCAGGAATTTGGCAGCAGTGGAACTCTGCGAGGGGATACAGCGCATTGCAAAAGGAGCATTCTGCAATTGCAATTCTTTGGTCCGGATCAACATTCCGGCATCAGCCACACACATCGAAGATGGGGCATTTCTTGGGTGCTTCGGTTTGGTCGGAATTGAGCTGAAGGAGGGGCTGCAGCACATGGGAGATAATGTGTTCCAACATTGCACATCGCTGGTCAGTATCAGCATCCCCTTGACGACGCTGAGCGTTGGAGAAGGTGCATTCAATAATTGCCCTCAGCTGAGACACGCAGAGCTTCAGGAGGGGCTCCAGACGATTGGAGACGGAGCATTCGCGGATTGCGATGTGTTGGAACGCATCACAATCCCCTCTTCTGTCACGTCAATTGGCACAAGTGCATTTCAGTCTTGTCTCAACCTATCAGAGTTGACTCTGCGCGAAGGGGTCCATTGCATCGATGGTGATGCATTTTATGGCTGTCGCAAGTTGGATCGCATCAATATTCCTCCTGTTGCCTTCGTGATTGATATTGAAGGCCGCAGATGCCAGCTAGTGAGGAAAACAATGCCTGTGCCTGGGAGGTATGAGGACAGAATGGTCGCATCCAATTGGTTGCAGTACAGAAGCCAGAACCAGGTTGAGGAGGCTGAGGCGAAGGTGAACGAAACCCTAAGCCGCAACGACCTCATAATTGCAGGAAAGGTTGACTGCATCCGAGAGTGGTTTGCCTACTATGAGAAGTTGGATATGACGACGATGCTGGAGCTGGCTATTTGGAGGTGCAACATGGATGGCAACGAACGGGACACGGAAGCCAGGCAAGCCAGCCGTCAAAACTGTGGAACCGACATGAATGTCATCATTCCGGGCGTCTTGCCATTCTTAGAAGTTGATGACAAAGAATGCGACGACGACAGCGACGACGACAGCGATGAAAACGAATATGATGACCAAGACGACGACGACGACGACATGTTCTCTGATGGGTCGTCTGCGTCCTCTGTTCGATGAAGCAGAGCCGGGTGGTTGAATCAGATCTGGTGTGTTTGATTGTGTTTGATCATGGTGTTGCCACTAAGTAATGCCAGGCTAGGGATGGGTAGCCAGCAGTTTGCAGACGCAATGTAGATCTGTCTAAACATCCTTATTACTTGGACGATGACGCCATCTTGCTTAAATTAATAATGCTCTACAGATTGTGAACACTCGATACCCCGCAGATCGCAGATTGATCCCGCAGTGATCGCCCAGCTCTACTACTCCCCTCCCACAGCTACGATCCCTCCTCCTTCGCCGTCCGCACCACCACCTCCCTCGCCAAATTGGCCGCCTCCACGTAATACGCCAGCGCCCTCCTTGCATCGGCCTGGGCGGCCCGCAGCGCCGGCGGGGGCACCCCGAAGAGGCTCAGCGGGTCGGCGTTCCGCAGTTTCTCCTCCCCGTCCTCAATGTCGGAGGCGGGCGATTCCGACGTCCATTTGCTTGTTTTATCGTCAACTTCCTCCGACTTGGGATTTCCCCGCCGGCGTCGCAATCCCTCGTTCTCGTTGCTGGTCGATTCGGTGGCAGGCGTGTCGTTGGGGGTCTCTGCACGTTGCAGTGCCGCCCTCATCCCGTCGAGGTGCAGCACAAATGCACTACCTCCCGGCGAATTGTCCTCTCCCTTTGCAACTTCGTCAGCAGACGAGGCCTCCTCCACCAAACTCGGCTCCTCCCCATCGCCGCCCACCTTCCACTCCAGCAGGGCCTGCGCCCGCAGCTCCTCCCGCACGTCGTCGCTCGCAAATGTCTCGCCGCCGCCCTGGTACGACCGTCCGCGCCGCGCCTTGGTCAAATTCCACGCCGACGCCTTGAGGGCCGAGTCGGCGGGGGACCGGAGGGCGGCGTATCGGTCGAGGAGGGCCAGGAGGTCGGCGGTGGGGGCGCTCGTGCTCATGGTCGTGCGAGCGAGTTGGAGGGGAGGGGATTTGGTTTGGTTTGGTGCAACCACATTACGTACTTACGTACGGGTAGATAACTGACGGGGCCCAAAGCAAGCAAACAGTTCTCTCTAACCTGCATGCCTGCAACGAATAGGTTTACGGAGATGCCCATGCAAGTTCAGATGCGATGCATCTCTGGAAACAACCAGATTTACACTTAGAGCTGACAGCCCACGCATCAATAATTGAGAGCTCAATTGATGCGTGTATGTTGAACGTGTGACATCAAACGGTTGTCTCTCGAGCAATGCCTCGCTACAATGTGTAGGCCGCGTTAGTTCTCTTCTTCCCAGGCCTCCACGAGCGCTTTGAACACCCCATCATCTTTGGATAACAGCGAAGATGGCGTGTCGAATTCCGCGGCCTGGCCATCGTCCATCACGAGGACAAGGTCGCTGTCCATGATCGTGCTGAAGGCGAGGAAAGAAGCAAGGTCAGTGTCCCCAGCTTTAATCAAAGGAGGGAAACATAGAAAGCAATAGAGTAAACTCACTTCAGACGGTGGGCAACGGTGATGCAGGTGGCATCCTTGAACTCGGAGCGGAAGACGCGTTGAATCCGAGCGTCCGTGTCGGCGTCGACGGAGGCCGTCGCCTCGTCCATGATGACCAAGCTGGCTCCCGTGAGCATCGCACGCGCAATCACAAGCAGTTGCCTCTGCCCGACGGAGTAGTTGGTCCCGCCCTCCGAGACCTCCTCCGACAAAGATTTGATCGGCTGGGTGCGGCCGCCTGCGTACTTTTCGCTTCCGGCAGAAGAGAGGCTGTTCCTCGAAGAAACCTTTTCCATTGGAGCGTACAGGCCAACGTGCTGGAGAACTTCAAAGAGCCGGCTGTCATCATATGAGGTGAAGGGGTCGAGATTCGATCGGATCGTTCCGGAAAAAAGCACTGGGTCCTGAGGGATCACGGCGATCTTCTCGCGCAGCCGTTTGAGCCCGACAAATCGAATGTCCACGCCATCAATCTTGATGGACCCAGAATAGAGCTCCACGATCCGTAACAGAGCCACCATGAGCGTCGACTTTCCAGCTCCTACGGTGAATGCAGTATTGAGTAATGAACAACTTTGGATGGCAAACCAGGCAAGCAATGAAGCATGCTCACCAGTCCGACCCACGACTCCGACCTTGGCCCTCGCAGGAATGGTGAGGTTGAGACCTTTCAGGACTAACGGCAGATTGGGGCGGTACCTTAACCGCACTCCCGCAAACTCGATTCTGCCTTCGGCAGGCCAGTTGGACGGCAGAGAGTCGTCGTACGAACTCAGGCGCGGGGCTTCGCCAGGCAGCTTGGTGTACTGTTGAATTCGCTCCACTGCAACCATATTCGCCTCCAAATCGCTGGCCATTCGGACCGTCCAATTCAATGTTTGGGTGATCGAGAGGGCGAACGAGATGCTGAGCC
>JALLAP010001159.1:0-16926 GCA_036939355.1 Thalassiosira profunda | reverse complement strand
ACGAATCCATGGACGAAGACGGCAGTGTAGTCGACCTGGACAAGCTGACCGCTGAAATGGAGCAAGAGGATGAGGAGGATGAGAGTGAGGAAGACGAGAGCGAAGAGGAGTCGTCTGAGTCCGACGGAGAAGCCGAGTTCGATTGAATGGGACGCTTGGAGCCTTTTCTTTGAGAGATGTTCTCTACTATACCATATATAGTAGCCAGTGGGAATTTAGGAGAGTAGGCGACGTTTCTCTCTTGCGGAGACTTGAGGAGAGTAGGTAGAGGGAGATGAGGTAGGTGTTCGGTAATAATACTAGCTCAATCGCATACAATACACAATGGCCTCCCGTTCCCAGAAGTGCATTAGGTGCCACCATCTTCGTCAACCAGCGCATTGATTTGATCGAAGACGCCTCTCCACACTTTCCCCGGCATCATTCTCGCAATTTCGACGTTCGACACTCTCACTTTAAGGATTGTTTATTTCCCCAGTTTCGCCACCGTAGCACTGATATATATTGTAGCACCTTCCCACCAGACTACGACGTCGGAGGCGGGCCCACGCTCGTCACGTCGATGTTTTGTACGAGGAAGGGAAAGAAAACGAACTGATTGTATATTGCAAATAACCAGGGTCAGCGATGGCAACAGTGGAGGAAGGCAACGAACGACCAGCATAGTCAAAACTCACCGCCAAGCAAGAGATCACCATGATCGGAAACGCAACGTAGAGGCCCACGTCGAACGCGTCCGTCCGGCTCCCGCCGCCCCCGCCGGGGACCACGCCCCCCAGCGACGCCGCCCTGATTTCCTCCTCGGACGCCTCCCACGACTTCATCTTCTCCTCCAGGCTCATCGTCGTCGTCCCCGCTTCCTCGGCGGACTCGGCGTCGCCGTCGGCCATGTGCAGGGGACGGCGGTGGATGCACCTTCCGCCAACGCCGCTGCAAGTTGATGGGGCGAGGCGCGGCGCCGGGGCGAACGCCCGCGACGCGTGCAGTACTGCCGCGAGGAGGAGGAGGAGGAGGCGAAGCATGTTGCAGGTCGGTTTGTGCGCTTGCCGGCGGGCCCTCCACTTTACCTTCCGTCAGCGGTCAGCGTCAGCACCCCTCCTCGCTCTCGCCTCCTCGACAAACGACAAACGACAAACCTGCGTCAAGCGGCTGTGGAAAAGGGGGGTATTAGTGCTGAAGACGGGCGTTCCCCGCGTGGTCCAATCTTCTAACAAATGGCACTAGCTTTGCCTCTGCCTCCAGTGGGGCTTTGCCAGAAATGTAGTCAAAGAAGCCCGCGTGCCCCCTAATCCGCTCGGGGAGTTTCATTCATTTCTCGGCCCAGCGCTTCCTCAACAACCCTCTTCCTGCCGCTGCAAACATGGGCGGCGCTAAAGAGCCCAAGGATCCCGACGCCATGGACAGCGACGAGGAGGACGAGGATTACGTGCCCGGCGCCGACCCCGACGCCCCCGCGGCCGACGACGACGAGCACGACGCCGCCGCGGATGCGCACGCCGACGATGCCCCCGCCACGCTGTCCCTCGCCCAGCAACGGGCCGTGGACGACGCCTTCCTCGACCTCTTCGGGTACCCCTACGACGCCGCGTCGGCGGGGGCGAAATCGGACGCCAAAGTGCCCGCCAAGCGGCGCGCCGCGAGCCGGCGGCAAAACATCCTATCTTCCATCTTCGGGAGGCGGGCGAGCGCCAAGCTGCTGTTGCACGCCAGGGCGGTGGCGGCGAGCGCGCGGCCCAAGCCCAGCAGCGGCGGGATGATCGGCTGGAGAAGCGGGTGGTCGCGGAGGTGAAGCGCTTTGCGGGGCAGGAGATTCGGGTGGAGCGCGTGGAGTGGTGTCCGGTGTTTGCCGGGGAAGACGACAAGCAATCTACAAATAATGATGCCGCAACTGCAACCGCTGACAACGATTCCGAACCGGCAACGGGGGGCGCATCCAGACGAAGGGCCAAGGGGGTGGACAACCTCCTCACCGAACTGTCCAAGCCCGAAAAACTCTCGACCATCTCCAAAACGTCCGCGGACTGGGATCTGTTCAAGTCCAAGACCGCCGACGCCAAGCTGAAGGAGCAGCTCGAGAGCCAGGCCGGGGGGAACGAGGCGTACCTGGTCAAGAAGGACTTCTTGAATAGGGTGGACCAACGGCGGTTCGAGCTGGAGAAGGGGGAGCGGGAACGGGAGCGGGCCCGACGGGGGAAGTAAAATAGACGGAAATGTGCATGTTGGCGTTTGGCGGTTTGGAGGCTGGAATTGTGGGCAACAGGGGGCAATGCGATACGCTGCAGAGATTAGCTGTGCATTGCAGAGAAAGGTTAGCAGATCTAACTTTGGCCGATCTCTTCGCGAATCCAAAACTGTTTCAAGTTTATCTTATGTATTGTACATATCATGTGCATCATTCGAGGACATTAGTACATCAAGCTGTGCCGCCGCCGGGCGTCGCCCCGGGCCTGCCTCCCGCCGCGCGTCTCCCCGAACTCCACCAGCAGGCCCTCGGATCTCTCGGCCTTGGCGGCATACGGGGCCTCGATGTCCTCGCCCTTGATGGTCCACGTGTCGGTATCGGGCACGTCCAGCGTGTTGAACTTGCGGGCGTCGAGTTGGGGAGGCAGCGATTGGGCGAGGGGCCTCGCGCGAGGGTGGTTCGGCCGGAGGGTCGCCTGGCAGGCGTCGGCACGTCGGGGCACCGCCCTCAGATCCTCGTCGGACTCGTCGAGAAAGGTAGGGGCGGTCTCCTGGGTCGACGTCGTGGAGGCCCGTCGCCCCTCCTCCTTGCCCTGCCGGAGCTGCGCGATGGTCGCCTCGTCCTCGCGGCGCCTCCGGTGGCCGCTCTTGATCTGCTTCTGCAGCGCGCGGCGGAGCCCGTCCACGGTGGCCTGGACGCGGGCGTCGGCCGGCGGGCGCGACGGCAGCGAGAAGCGGCGCGGGGCCGGCCTCGGCGCGCTTCGTGCGGCGGCGAGCTCGTCCACGAGCGATGCCCGCTCGGCCGCGAGGGCCTCGTTCTCGACCCGGCTTTCGCCGAGGCGGCTCGAAAGGGCGTCCATTTCTTCTTTCTGCCGGGCGACTTGCAGCTTGAGCGCGACGAGCGACTCTTGCTGCCTCTTGATGATGGCGGCGGCGTCGGCGGCGATCTTCCGGGCCAGCTTGAGGTCGTCGACGTTGAGGGCGGCGGGGTCGCGGGGGCCGGTGAGCTCCGAGCCGTCGATGCTCGAGTCCTCGCGGGCGTCGAAGGAGACGGAGGAGGGGAGGGAGTCGCTCATGATTGTTTCGGCTTGCAATGAAGAGCACCGATGCTGAAAGCGAACCTTGCAAATTGTGGCCTTCTCGCGCCGCAAGGTGCATGCCCCTCTCGCTCGTGTCGTCAGAGATTTTGCCGGCGAACAGCAACCTTGAGATCATCGAATCATCTGCCCCCTTCGTGGGGCGGGACAAACAGAGCTAAGAGAGGACAGCGAGAGTTCGAAAAAGTGACCTCTGATTTCGCCTTGCCCCCGAGAAAGACGCGGACAAAGTTTGGAGATTGCGTCGCGGCCCAACAAAAATCAATAGCGGATACATAACAACATCAAGACATCTATCTGTCATTGCGGCAGCTGGGATCGCACAAGCGACACGTCCGACTTCGCACGCGAGCTTCCTCTCTTGAATCGCAGTTATTTTATCCCTAAGGTCCAAAGTTAACCCTAGAGAAAAGTATCTAAACTCAGTGACACTAAGAACGGCAAGAGCAACTGAGGGGGCCAAGGGCAGACAAGCACCCTCCAGCAGCGCAACGCCTTCGATTGCTCTCAACGATGCCCACGTATGACGACGATGTGCCAATAACGAGGGAGTGAGTTGTAGTGCGTTGCAACGTGCAATCGCCATTCAAAGTTGTGTCTCACGCCGCGCGTCCATCGCAGATTGTTTCGATCGGTACTGCCGACCGGATTTGCAATCATCGCCTTCTTCCTCGCCTTCATCGGATGCGTGCAGTGCAACGCCATCAAATTCACCTCCACCAGCGGCTTCGGCCAGCCAGTGACGGTCCAATTTGGATTCTGGAGTCACGAAAATGTCTCCTTTACGGCCAACGCCGAGGAGGGTTATTCCTACCTAGTCCTTTCGTGCACGGGCTATTCGGGGGAGACGGAAGCGGATGCCAAGTGGAAGGCCGCCGCGACGTTCAGCATCCTTCCGCTGATACTCGGCGGCTTATCGTTCGTGTGGATCTGCGTCAAAAGGTGCAACTCGCTCAATCACCGTTGCGATTGGCTTCTCTATCTGTTGGCATTCGTCTGCCAATCGCTGAGCCTCCTGTTCTTGGATTCGAGCGCGTGCAAAAACAACAGCGTGATGGAGGAGATAGCGAGCGGCGATAATATGCCGGAGGACGTCGCGTTTCAGGAGACCTGCAGCATCGCCCAGGGCATGAAGTGCATAATTGCGGCGGTTGTCTTCTGGTTCTTGGCGGCGATCGCTTCGTTCGATGCCTACCGGGCAAAGAAGAAGTCGGAGGACGTGGCTTTGGCGGAGCCGTTGATCGAGGAAGGATCGGCGTTGTGAGGAAATGTTGAGTGGTGCCAACATCGTGTGGAGAGGCGTCTTCGATCAATGGACCGAAACAAAACAAATCGATACACACTGGTTGACGATGATGGCGGCACTTACAAATGCAACTCTGGGAAGAGGCCATTGTGTATGCGATTGAGCTAGTATTACTGAACACCCTACCTCATCTCGCCTCTACTCTTCCTAAAGTCTCCGCAAGAGAGAAATATCGCCAGGACGGGCTCTACTCTCCAAAATTCCCACTGGCTACATCTCCGTCTCCTCGGCCATCTCTGGTACTCAATCCCAGGTCAGCACGTAGCGCCAGTTGCTGGTGTTGCGTCCGTTCTCCAAATCGTCCATCACTTCGTTCACGCTGCTGAACGGAACCACTTTGGCGTTCCACTCCTCGCCATCGCCGCCGTACTTCTCCAGCTCGTCCGTCGTCATCTGAAGCATCCGCTTCATGCGGCGGGTGCCGGTGACGATGCTGCCGGCGATCTTCTTCTGGGTGAACTGTGGCAGTGATTGATAGATGTGTTGCGTCAGAATAGTTGAGGTTCTCAGATTAAGCATGAACGTGCAGACGAAATGGAATACAGATGACTCACGATGAGTGGGATGTAGCTGTGGTTGAAATCCATATCAGAGGCAGAAGGGATGCCCACGCGAACGTAGGTGCCGTTGAACTTGAGCTGCAAGATAGAGTGTTTCGAAAAAGTCAGTGTTCGGACGTACACATTGACATGCACTCTCTCGTTCTCGAGCTGCACTCACCATTCCCAGGAAGGGGCCGACGTCGGAATTCTTTGGGCACGTGTCGATGATGACGTCGAACTTGCCCGCCAGCTCGTTCATCGCCTCCGCATTGCCCAGGCACGCGTAGAACTCGTCCGCTCCGGCGGCGAGGGCCTTCGAGCGCTTGTCCTNTCGCCTCCGCATTGCCGAGGCACGCGTAGAACTCGTCCGCTCCGGCGGCGAGGGCCTTCGAGCGCTTGTCCTCCGCGCGGCTCAGGGCGGTGACGTGGCCGCCGAACGACTTGCTGAATTTGATACCAGCCGTACCGAGTCCGCCGACGCTGGCGATGGCCACGCGGGTGCCATTTTGGACGTAATCAACAACAGGCTCGAACATCGTGCCGCCGCCGCAGATGAACGGGCACGCGACCTCCGACGGGAGATTCTCGGGAAGCTTGATGGCAAACTTCTCCTCGATGCGCATGACCTTCGAGAAGCACCCACCGTGCTCATTGTAGGGCTCCTTGCCCCAGCATCCGGCGCCGGATCCGAGGTACAGGCCCTGGTAGCCCTTCTCGCAGATGTTCTCCCGCCCGGCGAGGCAGGGGTCGCAGCCGGCGCAGCTGTCGCGGATCCACGAGATGCCGACGCGGTCGCCGACGCGGAGGTTCTTGACGGAGCTCCCGAGCTTCGTCACGACGCCGACGCCCTCGTGGCCGAGGACGAGGGGGTAGTTCGAGACGCCCCAGTCGTTGTCGCGCATATGGATGTCCGTGTGGCACAATCTGCATTGTTTGGGCATGAGATGTGAGCGCGCTGCGCAGCTGCAAGGAAATCAAGATGCAGAGTTGCAAAGGCGAAGCGTCAGTTCAACTCACCCGCAATGAGTCAGGTCCAGCTGAACCTGCGTGGCCGTGAGCGCGGGCAGCGTGATGTCCGCCAGTTCGAGCTTGGCGCCCTTCTCCTTGCAGACGTAGGCCTGGGTGACGAGAGGGCCGTCTTCGCACATCGCTTTGTCGGTCGGTCCGCACATGATGGATGTTGCTGCTGCTGAGCGCGGTCCGAGTTGGGCGTTTGCAAATTTATGAGACGACGGACTCCTCGGAGTGTGCCGCCGGGATTGGCCATCGTTGCAAGCTTGCAAAGAGCGGCGGCGGCGTGGCGCTCGCGCGAGGGAAGCGCTGCTGCGCCATCTTTGCGTCGCTGTGCAGGCTTTTGGGCACCACGTGATTTTTAAGCCTGTATCACACTGTCACACGGGACCGATTTGTCGGTGCGACTGTACCACCTAAAAAAAATCACGTGACGAAACTCCCTCTCTTGCTGTCCTGCTATCTCTCTAGCTGCTCTTTAAGGTGGCGGTCAACGGAAGATTTTTTGGTATGTTTCTACGGTAGGAATTAAACCGGCACTGCGTATGTAGAAACTTGGTACTTGGTATGACATGATTTTGCAATTTGACTGGCCTTTTTTCACAAAAAGTGTCTCTATGTCCTACTAACATACTAAAATAGCCTACTTTTCAAGCGGCCTTCGGCCGTCGACCAACCAAAAACTTTGCAACTCTTCTCCATCTGACCGCCGGCGGCGCCGGCCCTACGCCGCCTCTCTTTGCACCGATGATTTTGACTACTCCTCAAAAAATTCCCACTTTCGTGGGCGAAGCCCACTTTCTAGAAAGTTGGCGGCGCAGCCGCCGACGACGGCCAGACGAAGAAGAGAGAGGAAAGAGAGAGGGAAGGAAGAGGACACCCCCAACCCCCCCCGCCGCCCTCCTCTCGCTCGTTCGCAACTCTCCTCGACCCTTCCGCGTCAGCCCGCGCCCTCCCTCCTCCCTTCAGCAGCAGCAATGGCGGCATCAACGAAGCCTTCTGAGGCCTTGCGGCGCGATATTAGCAGAGCCGCGTCCACGATATCGCAGGATACGCCCGCCATCGCGCTGTTCAATTATTTCCTAACAGAGATACTTGGATCAGAATCCCTCGACGACATGAGCCCCGCCACCCTCGAGGACGAGCTTGAGAATATTCTATTCGGATACTCGACGTATCTCCGCGACACCAACATTCCTATCAACCATCAAAAGTGCGCGTCAAACCCCGACATGGAGCCTAGCGGATACCTCGACTACACAACGTTGAAGGGGTACCTCGGGAAAACTATCAATCTATTGCAGAAGAATTGCAGCGATCATCCGTTCTGGAAAGATAAAGAGGCGGTGGAGGATATATCGGGGGTGAAGTTCGCGAGGGCTTGCAGGCGCAACCAGCAGAGCAAAGAGGACAGCTTTGGTCAAGAGTCGAAGGTGGCCATCTACCGCACCGCACGGTATTGCACTTCGCCGGACGACAACTCCCCTCCTCTGCATTGGTCGGTTCTACTGAGCTGCGAGGGGATTTGCAAAAATATGTTGAGGGAGACGAAATTGAATGACACCTACAACAAGTTGACCAACAAAAGGCTGGCGTTGGTGCTGACCAAACACGCCGTTGGCCGCGGCGGGGAATCAAAGTACTTGAGAGTGAATACACTCCACCACGACCATTTGCTCGATGCTATCGTTGCCACCTGGACGGAGGCAAAGACCGTGAAAGATTATGCTTGCCCATTCGTTCCAAACAAGAATGGCTATGCAACCGACGCATTGCATGCAATGGGATCATACTTTGTGGCCGGGAAGGGGCTCTATCGTTTGCCGGAGCAGGCGAAGAACCTGTACCTCCTTCCCCATCTTTCTGCCATGAAGGGGAGCGGTGTGTCACGGTTTTTGACGAAGGCAATCCGAGACTTCATTCCCGGGGAGGTGCCGGAGAAGGAGAAGAAAATGGTCAGCGCGGTATCGCTCCGTATTGCGGGCATCACGGAGATGGGCATCGGAGGTGTCGGGTTCTACCCCAGCCACGCTCGGTCGGGCCACTCGATCGGCACCAATCAGGAGCCATACTTCGACAGGACTCGGGTTGAAATGTCGTTGAAGGCCGCAAAATGCCTCGCGGGATGGACCAACTGCAATGCCAAAGTCTCGCTTCCAAACCTGGAGTGTCTGGGCATGCCCGCCACCGCAATCGATCGTCTCATTGACAAGCTGGCGATTATTTCGCTGGAGGATTTCAAGCAGCAGGGGCGCCTGCGGACGATTCTCCGGGCCTGTGTGGCGTCGCTGATCATGTATGATGACGACGTCATAGCCGATGCCGGCCAGACAAACGCCATCACAGTGGCTCTTCGCCAGGCAATTACAAACGCAGGAATGGTGGATGAGCGTGTTGCAACGAACGATCCAGCCCCCATCGCGAGCAATAATCCCATTGCTATCTTGAAACTGTGGGGCCAAATCATCAGAGACGACTTCCACCGGAGGAATCCGGACTTCCAGTCTCTGACGAGCGAGAGCAGCAGCACCCAGGTCGTCTCGACACTGAACGAGATTGGCAAATCATACAGCACTCTCCAGCACGACAACATCGAGCTGAAGAAAGAGGTGCGGAATCTCAGCGTGCTGGCGGAGGGGGAAAGCAGAGAGAACGCCAAGCTGAGGAAAGAAGTGTCCGAATTGACGGCGTCGAACAGGCAGTTGGGTCAGAAGGTGAACGCCCAGACAGCGGCCCTAAAGGAGCTTACGAAGGCGGTGGGGAAGATGTCGCGTGTGTTTGCGCTGCCTCCAACTCCCTCCGCGCCACTCTCCGCGCCAGCATCGCCCGTCGACACGCGGAAACGCCCCTCTCCACTTCCGGCGCCGTCGTCTCCCATTACGAAGCAGGCACGTCCGGATCCGGCAGAAGCAATCCCGTCGCCCCCTCAGTTGCACGGGGAGCTTGCAATGGAACCCTCTGCCCACCTGCCCGCGCTGCCAGCGGCTGCAGCGGCTGCATCGGCGGCAGAGCAGCAACCGCAGTTGGCCTCCCAGCAGATTGTTCAGAACTACAACGCCGTCGACGCCGACGAAGCCCACGGTGGCACAGAGATCGAGGACATCATTTTTGAGGCGTGGCGCAACAACCAGCTGAAGGCAGGAACCAAATTTGTCTCATTGAAGCGGCCGCATCGCTTCACGGACAATGCAAAGTTCAACCACTGCCTCAAGCTCTTCGACTTCATTGCCTCCGAAGAAGAGATGGGGCACCTGGCGAATTCCGAATTGAGCGCCATCGATGCCCAGAATATTGCAAATGCCATTGCCGAGAGATGTCTGTCGAATCTCAAACGTTGGGACCAGAAAGCCAAAGGGGGAAAGGGTTACACCGGGGTCGGGCAGAGAGTCCAAGCAATCCGGAAGAAGTGGGTTGATAAATGCGGGAATGGCTCGTTCGAGAATGAAGGGAGGACGACCCAAACCACCATCACCAGCTTTCCGCAGAAGGAACGGGGCGAATTCCACCGCATGCTGCCCAAGGGCCCGGGTGGTGGCGGCGCCGGGAAGAAGAAATAGGGCGGTAAATCATTGTTATTGTCTGGGGAAATGGGGCGACAAAAGAATGTGTCAGCAATTAGGATAAGTAAATGGGGAAATAAGAGCAATTCATACTCACAAGAATTGCAATTCGTGCCTAAATCCGTTCATTCCCGCCCCCGCCTTTCCATTCCCACCCAAATTCATCACTCCCTCAGCAAATCCATTCATTCCCCGCCCACTCCCATTCATTCCCCGCCCACTCCCCCGGAGCGCCGCCCGCGATGTCCGCAGAAAGGGCGTTTTGGGAACTTGCGCCACAAAATAAGCGTTTTGAAGGTGGTAGCTGTCCAAGAGCCTAATCGAGATATCCCATCCGAAGGGTAGGACGTGTGGAGCTCCCGCACGGCGCCCTCTGTTGCCCTCGCCCCTCCACCGCAGTGTTCCTAGCAGACACACACACGATATATCACCTGCACAATTCCCCCCTTCTCCCGGAGGCAGATATTGCTGTGTGGGCGTTCAAATCGTCGCATCGACCCGCCGATATGACGCATCAACATCCCTCACGACCCCCCGTTCGGTTCGTGCTCCAGCGCTCGCGGCGGCCATCAACAACGACGACGTCAACCTGCAGAGAACACGCGGCAGCGCCGGAGCTCGAATTCGTTCCTGCGGCGAGGCATCCGGCTGCCGGCGACGCCGTCGGCCGCTATCGATCAGGAGAGGACGCGAGGGAAGTTTGGAGGCGTTCCGCCGGGCGGGTTGGGAGGATCGGAGGCGGCTTCTCCACCTCTACCAGTGCCATCTTTGTGCGGGCGAGAGCGAAATCGGTGGATCCACCGGATTCTACGAACGAAGGAATTGGTACATTTACTTTCTAGAAAGTTGCTTCCCGCCACTTTCAACTTTCTAGAAAGTGGGCATCCTTCCCCCAAAAAATCCCGGGCATTCCTCTGTAGGAGGAATTCATATGTCTACGCGGAAAAGGTATGATCCTGCAATATCTGCTCTCGGATGAGTTTTTATCATACCTTTGAGATATGATAATGATACCCTCCTATTTATACCAATTCCAACGTAGGATATTGTACTCGGCGGGCACTAATTTGCCCCCAAGTTGGGCAAGATTTTCAGCCCGAGCGAGGAGAGAGAAGAACAACTCGAGCGCGGCACCTCGCTCGAGCGAGGACGGCGACCTCGCTGCCGGTGTGGTGGACGTGCTCGCAGCTCCGTCGACCACTCCTTCGACGTTGAGAGCATCGAGAGCAGCAGCAGCAGACCATGCCGCGCAACACGAGGCGACAGGGAGGTGGTCGCATCCTCCCACATCAACGCGACACCGATGATACGACGCCCGTCCTCGGGGCTAACATCGAGCTCCGCGCCGAGCACAGGGATGCAATTGTCACGACAGAGGGCAAGTCGATGGAGGACAAGTGCCGCAGGGACTACCGCAATCGGATCAAGGAGATCTGCGAGTATCTACAGAGGAAGTACCCCGGCTACTTTGAGGTTGGGACGAAGGTGCTGACCGTCGAAGAGAAGGCGGACAACGTGGTGTTCCACTGGAAGAACGACCACGACCTCATCTACTCTGGAATCAACGTCGATATGATCAAGGCCTTTCTAGGAGAGAAAAAGGTCAAGCTGGAAAGGGACGGCGTAGTGCTACTGATGCATTCCTTCTCGCACATCAGAAAGTACGACGATGCAATCAAATGGGGAGCTGCAATGGCCGGGGCGAGATTGTCCCAGACGTACTACTCCGAGATGGACAGGTTCCTCAGCGCGTACAGGAAGGAGTACACGGCGGCAAAGAAGGAGGGCAAGGTGGACGAGAAGGATGCCGACCCTATCACCATTTCATTGTTCAGCCTCATTTGCCAATGGGCGGTCGACGAGGGCAATACCTTTGTTTGGGTGTTCAGCCTTGCCATGTGGAACTTGATGTCGCGCTCAATCTCGGTCGACTCGCTGGCATTCCACAATCTAAAACGAGGGGCATCCGACTCGGTGAAGTTCCAGTTCGACGAGACAAAGACCGATAAAACGGGTGAATTCGTGACAGAGAAGAACTGCTACGCCAACCCGTGCGAAAAGAGGGGCCACGTGTGCTTCTTCACGGCGCTTGCAGTTTGGATAAGTTTGAATGCCGAGGTGCTCGAACTGTCGGAGAAGCTGTTTATCCGTCCAGGTGCAGAGGCAAAGAGTGCTTCTCAGAGATATTGCCGCCAGCTGGCTGAAATATGCGGCCGACACTTTGACGAGGTGAAGAAACATCTACGGTTCTCTCGCTTCAATGCACACGGCATCCGAAAGGGAAGTGGCACGCATGCATCCTCCGCTACCACCCTTCCTCCTTCATTTGTTGCCGTTGCAGCGCGCGGAGAATGGTCGATCGGAAAGGTTTTGGACGTCTACTTTAAGTTTGCGATGGGCGGCGATCAGTACCTCGGGCGGATTCTAGCACTGCTCGATCCAAACGATACGTCCTTTGCAACTCTGCCACCTCATTGGAAAGACCCAGAGCACGAGAGCGTGAAGAGGGGGTTGAAAGTGGCCTTCGGAAACGTCCTGGAGAGGCACAAAGATACGAATCACGATCCTAGTGGCTTGTTGTCGTTGCTACTTGCATCAATGGTGCACCACTCTGATTGGATCCAAGGAATCAAAGCGAAGCATCCCGACCATCCGTTTGGAATGCTTCCTCTGCTCGATGAGCCAGAACTTCTGAAGGAGCTGAAAGATGTGCACCTCACACTCGAAGCAAACGAGGATGTCCCTATTGCGACCGGCGTTCCTCCGCACGTGGCTCACTCCAAGGCGATCAAGGAGGTGTTTGACATGTGCACAGAAATACGCGACGGCCAAGAAAAATTCAGAGAAGAGCTGGCCGAAGCTGTCAGTGAAGCGGTAGATAAAAAGGTAGAATCCGAGGGTGGGCTGAATATGGCACTATTGACGAACAAACTGGATTCCATGAAGAAGGCAATCACCGATGATATTGCTGCGAGGATCGATTCGGCTACCGCTGCCGGTGGACTCAATACCAATGGAGATGCGAATACCGTGGCCACAGACAACGATCTGCCAACCGTGAACGACACCGCAAATGTCCCAGCTCCGTACCAGTTCTACTATCCAGACGAGAAGGGGCAGCAGAGGTACTGGTGTGTTCCACAATCGTTTCATTTCCCAAAGGCTGCTACCAGGTCCGTCGGCTGGCGGAAGTGGTTGGTGGGTTCAGTCCACGTCGACGGGTCGACTCCTTGGAAAATACGGCCATTCCGGTTGTTGAAAGAAAGCGATTTGCACTCCAAGGCGTTGAAGAATGATCTGAAGGCGTGGAGGGGTATCTTCAAACTGATGGAGAAAGCTGTCACTATCCCCAATGATGGAAATGTCGATGCTGCTTTTGTTGCGTCGAGCTTCGCGACTGCCACCGATTTCCTCAAAGAGAATTACAGCTTTCTCTACATCAAACATTCCGAGCATCACATTGCAACGTGGTCAATTGGAACCTGGTATAGGAAGACGCGGGGGAGTGAGGTGGAGAAATTCGGCACTGCGCAGGACAGGGCAAAATTGCCGGCACCAACCAAATTGAACGCACCTCACAGTGAAAAGCGCTCGTTCAAAGTCGCCAACCGCAGGGGTGTCAACAAAGTTGCAAAGAGAGGCAGGCACAAGCGCGCTCAGATTCCACCAGCGGGGGCCGGAGACGGACAGGAGGCGGGTGCCAACAGAGACGCCGGGCGCCCCACGAATTGGGTCGATCCGAGCGACGACCCCCGCTTCACAAACGTCGCCGAAAACGAAGCAGCGCCGGCAGCAGAAGACCAGGACCCAATGGAAGTGTAATCATTGCAGGCCTCCCCCCCTCCCTTTTTGTTAATTGTTGCATAACCGAATAATGTTCTCTTTCTTTGTTGTTGCATCAATTGTCACCCGATTGATTGTTGCATTCCCGCCCCCGCCCCCGCCCCGCCCCATCCCCCAATCCCACATAGAAGGTCTGTCCTGGTCAACTGCACCGTGCCCCGCCCGATGGGGCCATGACCCACAGTGCTTAAGATTCATTGACTGCCGCGTTCATCCGACGGGGAGTTTATTTGCAAAGGCCGGAGAATAAGCGAGATACAACGCCTCCAACTCAAGGTTCGTCAGTTGCGCGCGTGTATCAATAGGTCCGGGGACCATTGCACTCCAAATATTGCGATTCCGCGATTCCGCCGACGGCCGCCCGCTGGATCGACGTCTCGACGAGGGATCCGTTGAGTATCACTGCCGGGGCGGCTTTGGATCGGGGTCAAAACAACCCCCGGCGACTGTGGGGACGACGTCGACGAGAGTCATGGATCGTTGTTGGGCGGGAGCTGGATATTGAACGACGCCGCGAGCGGCAGCGCCGCGGCGGCCACTCGATAACCGGTGGGCGGTAGAAGGCCGTGGGTGCGATTTTGTTGGGATACCGCCGCTGGCTTGGCCATGTCGGCGGCGTTCGTAGGGGGCGGACGCCGCGTTGCGCGTTGCTCTTGCTTTTTTGACTTGTGTTTTGGTGGCTGTCTTCCGAGGGCTTTGCGGGGGCACAGAAGCCCCTGGGGGCATTCCTCTACATAGGAATTAATACTCTTCTACGAGGTATGATTGAGGTATGATATTGCCCGGCACTGATAGAGATACCATACAGTATCTGACTGGCTTCACTCTTCGCTCGGTGCAGCAGCACCGCCTCGCTCGTAGGACCGCGCCGCCATACCGCCCAAGTGCTGCTCCAATCGCCGCCCCCTCCGACAGGCGCTCTCTCCTCGCCCCACATATCGAGGGCCGCCCGCAATCGCGGACGAAATCGGCCGCGAAATCGCTGAGAGCCACCTGCTCATCAAATTCGGAAACGGCGCCGGTGAAGCGATCTTTGGACGGACCTTAGCATTCGGAGCCCGCGCAAGATCCCCGGCGTTGCCGCGATTTGTCTCGCTGGCTCAGCAACTCTCAAATTTCCTCGAGCTCCAGCGCACCTCCCTCATCAACGACAATGGCCCGCCCCTCCGCCGCCTCCATGCTCCCCGGCGTCCTCGCCGCGTTCGCGTGGATCACGTCCTTATTCGCCGGGGTGTACTGCAAGTTCGTGTCGTTCACCTCCACCGGCGGCAACACGGCCGAGCCCGTCACGCTCTACTTTGGCATTTGGTATTACCAGGTGCGTTTTGTGTTCGACCTTGTGCGCGGCCGCTGATGCAGTTGCTGGCCGTTGCGCTCACCTGCCAATTTGCAACGTATGACCAGGGCTGGTCCGTCGTCCAGAACAGCGTCCAGGGCACCGTGATCTTGGAGAGCTGCTACAACTATCCAGATGGGACCAATTTCGATGCCCAATGGCGGTCCGCGAAGGCGTTCAGCACCATGGCCCTGATCATCGGCGGCGTCGTCACGTTCTGGGCGCTGCTGGCCGGGTGCCTCTATCCCAGCAGCGGCGCGTACAAGGCGGGCGGACTGGCGTACCTGGTGTGCTGCCTCTTCCAGGGCCTCTCGCTCCTGCTGCTCTCGAGCAACGCGTGCCACGACAACAATGTGCTCGCGGCGGTGGAGGGGACGGAGGGCGTGAACGCCGCGTTTCCGGAATCGTGCTCCATGGCCGCGGGGGGGAGCTGCGCCATCGCGGGGACCGTGCTTTGGTTCACGGCGGCGCTCGCGGCGCTGTGGGTGAAGCCTCCCGTGCGGAGTCCGATCACGGTGGAGACGCAGGATGTGACATATACCAAAACCACCGGGGCGGATGGGACGGCGGTGGTGTCTGAGCAGGTCGTGAAGGGGGAGCCAGTGCCGGTGGGGGAGATGGGGAAGGAGGAGCAGGCCGTGTAGTGGAATCAATTCGACAGGCCGTGTGTTTGTGGTGTGATGCAACCTGTAGATGAGACGTTGGGAACGAGCGGAGTCTTTGGATAGCCTCCGGCCGAAGGATTCATTTAAAGCGGAACGTTTATGTTATGAATACGATACAACGCCAAAGCAATCTTCTCATATCTCCAAAGGTGAAGATCCTTCCTACACAAATACACCGACAACTGAATATGAACTACCGAGACTGGCCACACGCACAGAGTGCCTGCTAAACCCCCAAGCGGCCTGTCTCCTCACCCCATGATCTCGCCAATGAAGCGGTTGATTCCTTCGTAGGCCACGAAGGCAAGGCCGAGGAGGCCCATGTTGCCGACGAGGTTTTCACCGGTCAAGGAGAGGGTGACGCCGCCCTCGAGAGCATTCGCCAGCATCCCGAAGAGGACGCCGGCGTTCACGCCCATCTTGACGGTACTGTTGCCCTCACGCGTAGCTGCGGAGTGGAATGAAAAAGTTTACAGGAAGAGGAAGCACATGTCAGAAATCCGCAACACGGAACAACAACACACAACAGACGACGAAGAAAGCGTCTAATACTCACCCATGACATGGAACGAAGCGAGGCCAAGCATGCCGACGAACAGCGCATGGCCGGACAGGTAGGGAATCTTGTCGGAGACGGCGCTCACGACGCCAAGCACGGCAAGGACGGTCGTGAAGCTCGACATGAGCTGGAGGCTCATATTGTGGAGGCTCGCCTCTCCGGCGGCGGATCCGTTGCGAACGGCGTAGCCGGAAATCACCGCAGTGAGGATGGTGTCGCGGAGGAGGTTGTCGGACCCGATCATCCGAGCGGCGGCCCAGTTGGACATCGAGAGGGCGGTGATCGCTAGATNTGCCGTCGCTCGCCAGCGCGGACTTGGCGAGGGAGAGCGCCTGGAAGGCGCAGATCGCCGTCCAGATGTTGAACATGACGGTGGGCACGTCGAGGGCCATGTCGAGCCCGGCGAACGCCTCGGGGTTGGACGCGATGCCGGAGAGGGAGGCGGAGATGCCGCCGGCGTCGGCGAGGGCCTTGAGGGTGACGAAGGCGGGCGCGTGGTCGACGACGCGCATGCTGTAGAATACCAACGCGGCGAGACGATGCAAGCAGCACACGAACGATGGTCAGAGAAACGATTGCCGATGGTCCGCGGAGCACAACAAACAGCCGGATAGCACATCATGTGTCGACATCAACGTCAACGTAAGAGAACAATCGCATCGTGCACCGTACTCACACGCGGTCGAGGATCAGGTCATCGCCTTTCTTGACGTATTCCTCGGTGGTCGAAACGACCTTGTCGCCTGCGTCGTCGAGGGGAGCGAGAACGTCGGAGAGCTTGTCCATGGTGATGGTGTTTGGTGAAGGAGGAGAGGAGGGGATCGAG
>JALLAP010001156.1:0-11786 GCA_036939355.1 Thalassiosira profunda | reverse complement strand
GCTGTGGCCCTCGTGGACCACCCGACATCCTCCAACCCCGTCGCGGCGCTGGAGGGGAAGGTCCTGCAGCGGTACGCCCAGGGATACAGCGGCATCAACGTCGGCACGGCCCCGCCGCGTCCAATTGCCTTCCTCCTCGTCCCACCCCCGCGCCATCCCCCTCCGCCGCCCTCCTGCGCCAACGACGAGTTGGTCCGAGGTGAGTTGAAGAGCCAGCGCAGCGATCAATCCGCCGGAGGCCAAGCCCCGCAGGGCCCCGCGGGAGCGATGCATTGCACTCATTCACTCACTCATTTGCTTTTGCTCAATTGCAACAGCCACTGCACCGGGCGCCCCCCGCGCCATCCTCCCAACGACGAGTTGAGGGACCGAGGCGCCGCCAACCCACGTCACGATGGTGCAGAGGTCCAAGCGCAAGACGAAGAGTCGCCACACCCTGAAGCCCAAGGCCAGGGGCGCGCGCGTCGTCCACGAGCCGAAGCAGCTGGACGAGTCCCTCGGCGAGCTGGGGAAAGAGGGAAAGTGCAGCGTCAAGCTCAAACTGGCATCGGTCGTCAAGGATCCCGAGCCTGGCACCGACCGGAGAGAGAATTTCCTATCCCGCATCGGAGAATGGGTGGAGTACTCCTCCCAGGCGTCCTACCTTGGCGGCGAAATGGAGAAGGAGGCCCTCTTGGAGTTTTGCACGTGTCCGGACCGGGCGGAGCGGTACGACAACTTCGGCAAGTTGCTGCAAAGCCAATCCTTCTACCGCCAGCTGCTGTACGTGCATCACAACAAAGACATCTACCCGCGAGATGCGCGTGGTGCAAAGGAGAAGCTGAGCCCGCTCGTGCAGGAAATTCGCCGAAAGTTCATGTCTGGCCCGGCCCCGTTCGAGCCGATGCCGGATCGCGGGCCGGAATCAACGATTCTTGCTCAAAAGGCGAAGGAGCACTTGACCGCCATGCTGAACCACTTCGAGCTCAACTTGGAGGTCTACCAGGAGAAGACCATCAAGGCCTTCTTTCGCGAGCACCTCGGCAAGAATCCCCCGAAGGCACTTGTAGATAGGGTCCGGCGGAAGCTCGTCGGAGAGGACGTGGACATCTCCGGCGACTGGGACCCAGCGGACGACCGCTTGGACACCTTCATCGACCAGCACCGCGCGCAGCTTGGCTTCCCATCGTTGGCGGAGGAGGAGGCGTCAAACGAGAGCGCCATGCCGGACGACTTCTACGCGAGCAAAGAGAAGTCTCGCGACAAGAAGGACGCCCGGCCTTGGACGAAGAAGAATCTGGACACGGTCGTGCTCTACTTCCATTGGATGGTGGAGGGGCTAAAGAACGACTACTTTGGGAAGAGGGCGTCGCAAGCGAGCCTCTGCCCGAGCTACGACATCAAAGCCCATCATTTGGTCGTCGACAGCACGTTGTTTGCCAAGATTCTGCTGTGCTTGGACGAAATCGACGACGACACCAGGGATGGAACTGAGCTGAACAAGGACAAGGGATTTAAGAACGACAGCGTCAAGGAGCGATACTGGGCGCGGTGGTTCGACTACTTGAGGTACGAGGTCAACAACGAGCGAGTCTTCAAGTCGTTTCACTTCTATTTGGTGACGGATGGGAGGTCGGTATCCTTGGTGTTCGATGTGCAGAGGGTCACATGGACGCGGCGATCCCTCGCGACCACGACAAGTTTCTGGAGCACCACAGCGACCCCAACAGTCTCTCCCACACTGGTAAGCTTGCATTGCATTGCATTGCTCTCTTGTATGTCATATTGTGCATTCTGACATGTACAATTCTGCCACTGTCTTTGGCAGATTACCAATTGGGCGGGGGCGATCCGGGCGTGGTGAACGTGCTCACGGTCGCCATCGAGCTGGCCAATGGCGAGTTCAAGTGCATCTCGCTCAAGCTCGGCCATTACCGCAACAACGCGCTCATCACTGCGTCTCAGCGGGCGGATGTGCCTCGGAGGGAGAGGGCCGCCCGGAAGGACTACCACGACGCTTGCAACCAATTCTCCCGAAAGACCGTCGATCGCTCCGAGTTGGACCAGTTTCGGGAGCTGATGCACCACGAGGGAGAGGATGGGACGTCGCTGTATGACAGCATCTGGGAGGAGAAGCTGCGTTCAACGTACCGCGAGTGGAAGTTCCGGGTCTATCGGGCGTCGAAGCGTACGCTGGCGAAGCACGTCGCATCGCTCCGGGGCGAGGGCGAGGCGCCGTTGATCATTCTCTACGGCAATGGCTCGTGGGGGCGTCCAAAGGGCAACCCGGCCGCGCCAAACAAGAAGATGTTGGAGGAGTGCAAGCGCCAGCACGTTGTGGTTATGGTGGACGAGTGGATGTCGTCCCAGACTTGCCCGAATTGCGGCTCTCGGTTCCCAAAGACGGTGAAGAAACCGGCTCCGGGCGAAAAGTTTGACCATCGCCGCCATTCCGTGCGGGGCCTTCTCTACTGCAGCAACGAAAAATGCACCTGCGCCTGCTACTGGGACCGCGACGTCGTCGGCGCGAGGTGCATCTTCATCATTGGCACTACCCAGCCGGAGAACCTGCACAAAATGCTCCGCCGGGATCTCGCCGACCAGCGCCCCGAGCGCGGATACCACGTGCTCCACGTCTAATTCAATTAGAAGTGCATTTTGTTGTTCAATGAGAGCATTATGTAGACATTTCACTCTTTCTATGCTTTGCATTTCTTGCGCCGTTGCATCGTTCTCGTGACTCTGAATTCCCCAATTCGATCACTCGGAGTCCTCCTCCTCCATCCGTTCGTGCAAATCGTACCCATTTGCGTTTTGTGCCGCGGAAATCTTCAGCCGCTTCAACAGGTGACGCTTCTTCAGGTAGTCGAAAACGATTGCTTTGATCGCCGCCTTCTTGATGAAGGTTTCACACTCGATCCGGACTGCCGTCGTTCCAACTCCGCTCACGTCTGCATCGTTTCTATCCAGCTTGGCCGCCATGCACTCCTCCAACCCCTCCAGCTTCGACACGAGGTTGTTGTTTGTGACGTTGTCGAAGTTGATGGTGTAGTCCACGGGCCTCTTCACCTCCTCTTCCTCCTCCTCTTCCTCCTCCTCCTCCTCGCCCTCGCCCCCGCTTTTGCCGTGGCATCCCTTCTTCACCCGGAGTTGGTACGAGCGGCCGCGAGTTTTGTACACTCCGACGGTGCGGTTGAGGTGCATGGATTTGAGAAATGCCTGCAAATGCCCGTGCAGCGCCGTCTTAGAGCATTCGCAGGTGATTCGGAGTTTGCACTTCTTGAAGGACTGCCCCTCCCCCGATATCTCTTGCGGATCCAGTGTGTTGAATGCATACCGGGCCAGCTCCTTCCTGAAAAACTTCTTCGCTCCTTTCAGCGTGGCGGGGGTGTTGTTGACCAGCGTGGTAATATCAACAGTGAATGGGTGCGGCCGCTCATTCCCCGTCTCCCCCGCTTTTTGTGTGCGATCGTGGATTAGAGAGCGAGGGAAGTGCAATGCAATGCAATGCACAAAACCACCCACTTACCTACAGTACCCTTCTTGGTGCCTGCCGCATCGTTCCCCTTCACCCCCTCCCCCACCTCCCCTTCTCCCCCGTCGCTCTCCGTCTCCTCCTCCTCGCTGCCGGCAAGGTCGTCGTCGGTTTCCACGTCCATCTGCTCGGATTCAGTGGATTCCCCACTGCTCCCGCTGCTGCTGCCCGCGTCCTCCTCTCCATCGTAAAAATAGGAGGTCTTGGATGGGCGCCCTCCCCCGCCTTCCTCGCTCTCCACATTGTCGTCGTTCCCCCGCCCAGATGACGCCTCGTCGTCCGCGGAATTGGACGTGCCGTCGGTCGTCTCCTCCTCGTCAGATGGGATGGGCTGCAGTGCAAATGACATCGATGAAGAGGAGATGGACAGATCCTCATCGCTGGAGTATTGGCCGCCGCCGCCGGGGAAACACTCAAACTGTATACCGCTCATATTTATCGATCGCCGGCAGGAGAGATGGAGCACGGGGGGTTCGTGGGTTGGTTGCGAGGAGGGAGAAGTGGTTTTGAGTGTGCAAAAAATGACGCACGCTAAAGCAAGGCAAAAGCAACGCGCAAAAAGCAACACGCCCAAATCCATCACCCACAAATCCAGACAACCACAAATCAAGACCACGATGGCGACGGCTCCAAACGACGAGTGCCCCTGGCACGAGCGCGGAGACAACCCCGAAAAAGTGTGCGATCGATGCGTGGAGCTGCTGAAAGATCAGGGTGTGAATGAGGGCAACATGAAGCGTGATCTCAAAACTCGATTGGCGGCGTGCACGGGCGCCCACGACAATCGCCCTTTCCTCGGGTGCCGCACCTGCGGAGATAAAAATGGGACGGGATTGTGCGGCGCATGCGGCCATTTCTTTGGCCCTGAGGGAGGATGGACGAGAGATGGCGACAATTTCAAGCACCCTGAGGAGAAGCGCTGCAATAGCGTCAGGCAATTCCTACTGCAGACCACCGAGCAAGTCCCGGCGGACCGAAACGGGCCTCCTCCTTCCCAGGGAAACGACGACGATGGAACTGGCGGGGGAGATGGCGGACGAGGAGCTCGCAATGATGCGGATCGAGCCGGCGGTGGCGGTGGTGGCCGCGGGGGTGGTGCTGGCGGGGGAGGAGGGGGAGCCAACGATGAGGATGCGGCAGAAGCAAAGCGGTGCGCTGAAAGAATCGGGGAGCTGATGAAGGAGCTGGACGGCATTCTCACCGCCGTTTGCGTTGAAGGAGACGGCGACAGGTGGGAGAAGTTGATGGAGACGTTCCAGAAATACTGCGACCCCAACAACAGCAACTTCATCAAAGATGAGGGGGCGTACTACAGAGCGGCGAACGAGGCAATGCAGAAGGAGTACAGCGCGGACAAGGAGAGGTACAAGGAGGGGGAGAAGAGAATCGCCGACATTCTCGACGAGCTGAAGAGTGGCAGGGACAGGCGGTTCGAGGCCGCGAGGCGCAACGCCCACAAAATGATTCTTCTCCGGCTGGCGTACAAACGCGGCATCGACATTGACGCAGAGAATCAGGGCTTCTCGGACCAGCTTGATAAGCTTGTCAAGGCCCAGGCCAGATTGGATAGTGCTCGGGCTTCGCTGGCGCCGTTTGAAGGACCGCTGTGGGAGAACGTACCAGTGAGCCTCATGACGGGGCCAATCAAAGCGAGAATTTCCGTGGAGGAGGAGAATGTGAGGAAGATTCGAGATGAGATCAAAGCGGCCGAAGCGAGGATGGAGGAGAGCCGCGAGAGAGACTACAAAAAGCGCAAACCGCAGCTGGGCGTGAGCAAGGACAACTTGCAGACTCCTCCGAGGGCGAGGGAGGAGTACAAGCGGCTCAAGATCGCGGAACCGATGCAACTCGACATGGGAGAGAAGGCCGACGACGAGGAGAACACTACCGACGGCTGAACGAGTCATGGGTAGCGAGCGCAGAAGAAGGGTACATGCAACGAGATACAATTCATAAGATAACAATAGCCGGCGACTACTACATGGCAAGAACTTCTCTGGAACGGATATCATCATGCGCAATGTTGCGGACCCTCATGTAAGGCCGCATATTGGGCCAGAGCTGGCGAAAGCCAACATCCACTTGTCGTTCCTTCAATTTATGAACCGATCCGACAAATCTATTTCTGACGTCTTGGGGAGAGAGATCACGGAGGTGGGGGAATCCGCCATGTTGTCTTTCTATTGGGCCACGATCCTAGGATTTCTCATGCAAGATGGGTTGGCAGAAGATGCACGGGATAGTGCACGGTTGCAAGTGGCAAGGGAAATCGGTCCATTTGTGATGAGGATGATTGACGGCAAGAGGGAATTGTTCCAGAGCAACGTGATTTGGCACATATGTATCTCACCTTTCTTCGATCTAGTTCGTGGCATTATGATGTCAAAGGACGGCTTCTTGGTCATGATTTCATACGAGGGCTTCCTACCCTTCGTTGCTCAGGCGAGCTGTTGGAGTCAAAGCCGTGAGGATATCGCCTCTGAATCCGAAAGTCTTTGTCAACTTTACCCTGACCCAATGACGGAGCCATTGTCTTCGACGTGCCACGAAGCTCAGAAAATTCTCGCCTTTACTATGCACGAGCACTACGGCATACCGGAGGACGTGATGAGAGGAGTATTGGATCAAACTGCGTGCACTCCGCTGCTCAGTGACGACCCTAATTGCAGTGAGTCAACGACGGTGGGATTGATTCGAATGCTGGACAAGAACAACCGTGCTTTTCTTTTCGAGTGCATCCTGGAGCCACTACTTTTGAAGCATGGCTACGTCGACGCACGGGTGATTGCCGAGCTGATCGAGTATGGGAGAAACAACTCGTTGGTGACAGCTGCAGCTCAAACTGTTCTGAAGACAATGACATCCATTCTTGGCTTGGACCAGAATGACGATCACATTCAGCTGATCGATTGCAGATATGCAGCTGCTGTTCGTCATGGGCTGCTGGAATTCTGCATCGACGCTCTCATTGCCTATGGAGATGAAAGTGATTCAGCAATTGCTGAGTGGCTCTATTTCATTTCCTACGGACTGTGTTTGATGGCAATGCACAGCAGGACGTCGCGGGCCCTGCGTGAGAGAAAAGAAGGGATTGTGGCGGCACTGGACGCACTGCAGAAGAAATCTGGAACTCAGTTTGAGAAGGCTACCACTGTTATCAACAATGCGCTCGAGGCAAGCGCTCCTGCTGTGTGCTGCAACTGCCTGAAGGAGGTCGACCGGAGGGAATTGCTTCACTGCAAACGCTGTGGTGTAGAATGCTACTGCTCTCCCGCCTGCCAATCTGAGAGTTATGAGCTGGGACACGACAAGCATTGCAAGGAAGAGGTAGATTTTGTTGATACCTTGAGGGGAAAAGGTATTCGTGAAACTGAGTTGAAGAGAATGGCAGTGCTTAGCAGCAACCTGATGATGAATGGTTGTCGGCTTGTCCGAAGTATGGCTGAAGAGTGTCTGAATGAAGAGCAACAATGGAACAAGGTATCGATTTATTTCGTAGACAATCCTCCAGACGTCAAAAAGATCGGGAACGACGGGGGCGATTGCGCTGGTGGGCTAAAATGTGCGTTCCACTCGCGAGTGCGTTACGGCTTTGCGGATCGAGTGGGTTTGAAAGGGATCGTCCTGCATAAAAACATTCCCAGGAGATGGTTGGCCCAATCTGGCCCTGGCGCCAGCACGGATCAACAAAACTAGGGACACCGATAGAAGCAGTGGATGCGCTGTCTTGAAAAACGACGTTGTGTTCTGCCGTTACAATACAATGCTTTAGCGAGAGCCCCTCTTCTCGATCCTTGGCAAGGGCCAGTCCAGCATCTCCATTCATAGCTTCTCATTCGAGAAGCAACATAATCCAAGGCGCGCAGAGAACAGTCGGGTTTGTATCTACAAAGCATGGCTGCCTACTCAGTCTTAGACCATGGACCAAATTGAGCAAAAAGACATCCAGAGACCTGGCAACCATCCGAAGATGTCAGGAGCTGCCCAATAATGGAGGATGCCTCTGAATAGGTGTTGCAGGGTGCCATCCATTTATTTGGTCCCTGGCATTGGCATGCCCTGATGGGTCTAGAATTGAGTAAAATTGGTTGTGGCAGGAGACGCCAAATTTGCCTGGTTGGATGGGTTCCAGAGACCTGGCCACCATCCAAAGATGTTGGAAACTGCCCAATACTGCCATAGATGATGGAGGCTGTGCCTCTGAATCTGAATGGGTGCTTGGGATTGTTATCTATTTTATTTGGGCCCTATGTACCTAACACTAATACAGAATTGAGAAATCTGTGGCTGTAGGTATGGCTGTGGTCTGTTTTGAAACTACTGGCAGACTGCTGATTCGGCTTCTTGGTGTTGTGACCATGGGTTGGTATCTAGTGGCAGCCGTATTATGTTGTGGCATGTTATGTGCGGATCTCATTGTGTCCTCTCTTTGAAAATAGGGAGATAGCACTTTAGGGTTATGTAGGTTACGACATGTCCTGTAAATTTCCTTGGCGCCCCCTCTTCAGCGGGGATGCCCCCCGCTCTGCAACTATGAGTAAAATGGCACCGATTTTTACGCGTCCCTCTTCCGCTTGGTCAGCCAATTTGTGCCTCAAATGTGTGGCAAAGCTAGCAAAGTCACTAACAAAAGCCAAATTGAACAAAATGGGTGGCACGCCGCAATGTGAGGGGGCAAGTGCAGATGTCAGCCTTTGTTATGGACCCAATGAATGCCAAACCGCTGTGGCAAATGTCACTCGGGCCGTTGATCATTTGCCTTTGGGCGCTTGGTCAGTAGCAAATTCGCCCCTCAAACGTGAAACGTGGCAAAGCTAGCAAAGTCACTAACAAACACGACACAATGTTAGGGAGCAAGCGCAGATGTCAGTCTTTGCTATGGACCCAATGGATACCCGAAAGCCGTGGCAAGGGCCTTGATTGGGTTGCTACTTTGTCTTTGGGCGCTTGGTCAGAAAATTCATGCCTCAGAAGTGGTGCCTTATTGGGTCAGGGTTGGCCACCGTGCGCCTGACCGACAACAAAAAGGACGAGCAGCACTTCCAGGCCCCTCCAATGGCATCACAAAACAAGAGGAGCCATGACTTTGGACCATTTTGCGTGCCCCTCTGAAGCTGCGGACCCCGACACCCTCCAGCTCCAGTTCTCTTCAGAGTACGTACGTACTACATGGCCTTATGTTGGCTAGGGTTGGCCACCATGCGCCGGCCCGACAACAAAAAAGACGAGCAACACTTCCAGGCCCCTCCAATGGCATCACAAAAGAAGGAGAGCCATGATTGCGGGCCATTTTGCGGCCGCTTCAGAAGCTGCTGGCCCCAATCACTCGAGTAAGTACGTAGCTAAATGGCCTTGTTGTGCTAGGGTTGGCCACCATGCGCCGGCCCGACAACAAAATGGACGAGCAACACTTCCAGGCCCCTCCAATGGCATCGCAAAAGAAGGGGAGCCATGATTGCGGGCCATTTTGCGCGCCCATTGAAAGCTGCTGATCCCACACCCTTGGCGCCGATTTCGTTGAAAGTGGGCTTTATCCTACTCTACCTAAGCTAAAGCGAGTGAGAGAGGCCCGAGGCCGCTGTCACCACACCCTTCTCTACGGTGATTGGAGGCCAATACCTGGTCGAGGCCGTGGAGGCCTGCGGCGGTGAGGCGGGGGCCGATGGAAGGCACAAGGGCCGCGGCCACAATGCCGAGACGACGGGCAATAATATCCTTTAAAAATTTCCAAAATATTTCGAAGAACCAAATTTTATTTCAAAAGTTTGATTTGAAAATCCAAATTGTTAAATTTTGGAAATTTCAAATTCCAAAATGATTTGAAAATTCAAAGGAAAATTCAAACTTTTAATTTGAATTTTTATAATTCAAAAATCCAATTTTGGAAATTTCTGAATTTTTAATCATGTTTAAAAATCCAATTTTGATTTTGTGAGAAAACGTTGATATTGAAAATTTTGAACTGTGAGTTGAGGCGGTTGAGTGCGCGAACGTAGAATGCTGACAAATTATTGCCAGATTAATCCAGTCACAGCGGCCCCTACCGAAGTGTCCACAGAGTGCGATTTACTTAACACAAACGCTCTCCTTCCTTCGCTACGGACAAAAAAGAGGTCACGATCGACAGATACCTGCTGTGACACGCCGAATTGACTAAAGGGAATGGTAAGCAATTAGGGTTAGGGGGTTAGGGTTAGGGTTAGTTTTTCAATTCCTCCGTAGAGAAAATTACGCAGAAATAGTACAAATCTAAATCCTAGGGGAGAGTTAGTTTCCGTGGGCGTTTTGCTGTGGGACAGGGATATTGCACCCCTTACTGCCTATTTCCAGAGCGGGACGATGGCTATTCTGATTCACAGCTATCGGCCATGTCACACTAGCTAAAGAGGCCTAACAAATATGCCGGCTGTCAACACTTGCAAACGAAATGTATGCCGATTGCAGTGAAATAGAATAGGGTCAGGGTTAGGAATCGAATTAAACAGCAATAACAAATTAGAGTTAGGCTGTCTCACTGTGTGACTTGTTGCAATCAACTTCTTAGTTGGAAATGTCCGGGACATGTCCCGGACATGTCCTCGGGACAGTCAAATGTCCCCAATTTGAGCTGACATGGCATGTTTGGGGGACATGGGGACAGTTGGTCCGCTTGAGTCCCACGTCCAACACATGTCCTCAAGATTGAGTCATGAATCACATCCAATCTTATTTCCCCCCTTTGAACCCAAGATTAGACATACAGGTGTGTGTTAAACACCATTTAGAATCAAATGATGCTAAATGGAGGTAATACAAGGTAATTTCTATATTTTTTTAACCAGCAGTAACACCGGCCGAGATGACAACTTCACTTGTCCTTAGATGTCCTCAACTGGTGTCCTGTGTCCTCCTTTTTCAACCCTGAAAACGTGCCATGTCCCGGACGCCGCCCGGACACGTCCCGAACACCTCCAGGACATGTCCAGTGGCCTGTCTTTTTGGAGCCATTTATGGACATAGCGAACGAGGACTTTTCCAACTAAGATCAACTTGCATTTGTTTGGAGCTCACAGCGACACATGAGCTCGTTTTGCCACTCGAATAAGCCGCTGCACCACTTTGATCCCTCAAACCTCGGCGAATATCAGTATCAGGCCGTTGACAATAGTAAGAAAGTTAATCTAATAACTTTCCGAGATCTTTTTCAGACTGGCATATCCCTGTCCCAGCTAAACCTTAGGGGCATAGGCCCCCCAGAAATTAACCCCTGCGCCCCTAGGTTTTAGATTTGTACTATTCCGTCGTACACTCCTCTACGGAGGAATTAAAAAAGAGGGCGAAGCGGGGGATTCCCTTTGAATCGGCTCCTGCCCCCTCACGACTGAACGCTTTTGGGGGGCTGAGGGGCTCGCGCGCCTGAATTCACCGCGCGCGTACCTGCAAGCCCCCAGGGTTGCCCCCTTTCTCACCCGCTAAAAAGTGGGACAGGGATATTGGATTTGGGCTAAAAACAACCAGCAACTTAGGATACGCTGGAGGACCTCGCCACCGCCAGCCCGGGGGTCCGATTGCTGTCAGAGTGGTGCGAGCGGGCGGAGAATGAGGAGGCCTTTCGAGGACGGTACCCTTCCTACGTAGCAGCCTTAAAAAACTTTTTCCTGCTTTGGGAGGAGTGAAGGATGGCCAAAATTGGTGGCCCCTGAATCCGTCAAGCCGTATGGTAATGATGCAATGGAGATCGACACATCCACCGATTTAGGACGAAGCCGAGTTCGTGCGGATCACCGAGAATGGCAAGCTTCTAGAGAGGAGCCCAAAATTGAAAACCTTCCGCAAAAATTGCGAAAAACACGCCACATCCCCTAACAACTCGCGAGGCTCCTCCTGAACCGGAGTACTACAATGACAATGCGATACCTCATCTAGATAGGTTGGAGCTTGCCTTTTGGATCGCTGTCTCCAATGACTGTTACAGTCATTCCACTCTTCGCATAAGCTGGCATCTGAAACGTTCGTGCAGAAGTTCAGCAAAAAGCGGCGCCTCCTGCCTCTGCCGCGCGCGCAACAACATGCATGCACTGATCCTCTCGTAGCGCGCGCGGAACGAGGGACGCCAGCAGCGCTACAGCAACCAACCAACCTACAGCAAGCACCGCCCAGCCCTCCGGAAGGATGAGCGCGCGGGGCGACGCAACCGGCGATCCCGGCGGCGGCAATCGCGGAGGGGGGATGGGCGCAATCCCATCCGAGATTCTTGTGGAGCCCGACGAACTCACGGACGGTTCCATCACCG